>JAPDOI010001596.1:0-160689 GCA_029168955.1 Aplectana chamaeleonis | reverse complement strand
ATGGGGAAACTTGCCGTTCCCTAACGTTTCCGGTGTTTTCTCCTCGAAACTACGGTGAGAGAATTACAATTTTTCCGTCGATCATGCAGCAGCCTAACGCAACCTTGCACAATCGCGTTTCTCTATCGCCGGGAACGCTGTGTGCGCTGCCATGAAGAGGTATTTATCTCTCCTCCCCACGATGCATTTATGGTGAAGCGTAGAGCCATCAGTTCTGGTCAACATTTGGCAACAGGACAGTTGCCAAAGAAAGAGTCTATGACTACGTAATAAATTTTGTTTTCTTAGCCGGATCCACACTGCGCCACATTCGAATAAAATCTAACTGCTCTGAGCTCACTATCTCAAAGAATTGCTTCAGCCACCAAGGCGTTTGTTCCCAATCTGTTCCATACGATAATCAGTCAAAGTTGTTTTCCGTTATCCCCGTGGTCAATATCATCTGGAGACGCTGTAGTCTTGAGAGGCTGCTTTGTCACGGGAAAATGCGTCCCGTGTGAAATCAGCACTTCTGCTGAAACCCCATGGCTAAGCTGAAAGTTCCTGAAAAAACTCAAAACATGCTCCCAATCACGACAATGTCTGTCTTGGCGCTGTTTGAGTGTAAATGCAGAGCAGCCTTCCTGAGAAACTCTGCTGTGGCACGTGCATGCATTGATTTCCGACACAACTTCTCGCTCAAATCACTCTAATCTCTCCTGCTGCCCTTCAACCAAGCATCTTTACTCTACTTCTTCGACCTGTTCCCGTCCCTTGACCGTATTTAGTCCTTGACCTTTGGCCCTGACCCTGTTGAGCAATGGCAGACATCTATGACATGACGCGGCGTGCAACCATGCACAACGCCGAAGTCGATGTGAAGTCGAAGCTAGATGAACTGGAAGCAATAGCCCGAGGCAGCGTCAAGAAGAGCAGATCTGTAAGACCGAGAAGAACATATAACTCACGCTCAAGAATTTTCATAGGAAGAAGCTGTATAAAGAAGTTCACGAATTCATATATGACTGGTTTTTTTAGACAATCGAGAAGCTACCTGACAAAGTGCTGCAGTTGATATTCTCCTATCTCTCACCATATCAGGTATGAGAATTTCGAAACTCATATGTGGCATGTGTATCCTCTCTTTTAGAGCCAAACTTGCACTGTTCTTTGCTTGTACGGAGCGAGGTAGAGACATCGAGAAAGTGTGTGAGAATGAGACGCAGCATACGTGCGCAGACGCAAGCGATAAACGGAAGAAATGTCACTTCGAAATAGAGGATAAAATGTACAATAGCGCCCCTATCCAAGGGTAAAAAGTGGGCGAAATGAGCGAAGTCGGCAACTAGAGCGTCTCTCGACCACAACATGCCACAAAGTGCTCCGTTTTCAATTTCGAAAACGCCGAAATGTACAGCATGTTGTGATCTAGTCAATCGTGCGAAAATATTTAGGGAAATTTGGGAGGAACATAATTTTCCAAGGTAAAATATATTTTCATTTTGACCATGCTAGAGATCGCGTTTGGTTGCTTTTGATCGAATGAGCTTGTTAGCTTATCATAACATTATCAAATTCATGACACACCCCATTTTGAAAGAGCGTTTTCACAAGTAAACTTCAAATTTCTTTCTATACAATTAGATACCAGGCCGTCCAATAATTCCTGTCCGAAAATTTTCAAAATTCTATCATTTTCCTCATAAGTGTTATAATATCAGCCAAGTGTAAGAACCTTTTAGAAGGTTCTCCAAAGTTCTACGCTAGCGGTATATAAGGCACAGTCGCCGCGTCTAGCTACCAGTACAGGCCAAAATGGACCAAGGTCGGATTCGTACGTTCGTGTACTACGAGTAGCTGCTGGGCAACGACACGGGCACCGCAGAGTGCGCCAACATCTGCCAGAGAGCGATGCAAGAGGAGGGATGCAGTGTCCCAACGCACACTCAGCCGCTGGTTCTAATCGTTTCGAGAGCGGCGACACGAGCCTCGAGGACAGGGAGCACAAAGCGGGAGGCCTTTTACGGTGGATGATGACGAAGTCCGTCGCCTGTATCAAGGAGAAGCCGGAGAGCCACCACCCGTGAACTGGGCGGGAAGACGGCTCGGCTGCAGCAAGTCCACTCGTCCACAATCGACTCCAACTTTACTCGGCTACCACAAAGTTCATGGCCCGTTGGATCCCCTCTCTACGCGTATTGCGACGGACGCCAACAAGCAGAGCCGCGTGGCCCGTCTGCCAGTCCCTCCTCGGCTTCGTCCGCATCGCAAGCGAGTTTTCTCGGAGGACCTGGTCACTGACGATGAGCACTGGGTCCTCTACGACAACGTCGCCCTTGCCGTGCCGTCTGGATCCCGCGCCGGAGAAGAGCCGCCGACGACGCCGAAAGCCGACCTGCACCCGCTACGAAGATGATGCTCTGCTGCAGGTGCAGGACACCAAGGGCATGCTGTACTTCGAGCTGCTCCCGCAAGGCAGAACGGTCTACCGCCTCCATCTACACCTGATCAGCTCGGAGAAAACCAGCCGCCGCCATCCGAGAAAAGCGTCCCCGACGGGCCTCTTCGGTCCACCTGCTGCACGACAACGCGCGCCCCCACGTGGCGAAGGAGACCCAGCAGAAGCTGGCGACGCTCGGCTGGGAAGACGGTTGCTTACATCCGCCGTGGCTTCCCGGACCTCGCCCCTCCGGGACTACCACTTGTTTCCGGCCCGCTGAAGCACCATTCGGCCAGAAGAAAATTCACCAACTACGACAACCTCCAAATCCGACATCACGGACTTCTTCTGAGTCGCAGCCCCGGAGTTCTGGGCCAAGGGCATCGGCGACCTGCGCACTAATTGATGGGCCACAATCGTTGTGGATAACTGTGATGATTATGTTATTAATTAGACTTGTTTTTCAATGGAAGTTGAGAAGAAACTAAAATGGTGAGAAATTCTTCGGACAGAAGCATTCGATTGGACAACCTGGTATATTGTGTCGCGGAGAACATTTTGGTCCTTTCGAAATTGAAAACGGAGCATTTTCAGGCGAGTTGTGGTCGAAAGACGCTTTAGTTGTCGACTTCGCCCATTTCGCCCGCTTTTTACCCTTGGATAGCAGTGGTATTGTATGTCATTATATGTACAGCTGTCAAGCGCCAGCAATGGTGTTTCTTATTTTTCCTGACTCAGAGGAGCAAGGCTTCCTGAAATATAATCCGCGTCAAATTGAGGGGCGATGATTTTTTTCGTTTACCGGCTATTCTCGTACCCGAGCGGCACCAAACAGGAATTGGAGCCGCCTGGCAGTTTGGCCCGTTATACCAGTCTCCAACCCACCGTTGTCGCTGTCAGGCGGTTCGGGGCCGATAATCGCCTGAGAGTGTCCGCTTCGAAAGGAACAGGTGAAAGAACTAAACGCTGAGGAAACTCGCGCTGGGTGTTTTAAATGAAAACGCACAATATTCATTCCACTGTCAAATGCGCGGAATTTCGTCAAGTCCCAAGAATTGTTTTTTTTTTTGTTCGAAGCTATAATACCTCTAGTAGGATTCGGTTGGAAATAGCGCGGGGGAGCGCTTCCGCGTCTTTAAAGGCACAGTCCGATCTCAGGGGCCAAATATGTAACTCCTACGTGATTGTGAACTAGACGCACCCTCTATAACACCAGCCAAGTGCGAGCACTCGATTCTTTCGAACAGACGAGATATAGGCCCGTAGTAAAGCCGGCGAAAATTTCAGTTCAGCATATCTGAATCCATGTTCTGAAAAGAATTCAGATGAGCCCTACACATTTCAGACGTACGTGTTGCAGGACAGCGACCTAGGCTAAACAGAGAAAGTCAGCAACAAATAAGCTAAGCTGAATCACTCAGACCCGTAGTAAACCCACCACCCAGTCAGGATCATCTGAGTGGGTGATAAGACGAGCTCGAAACGATTCAGACAGGGCTCAGACGAGTCCGAAATCGTATCGAGCGATAGATTGCATTCAAGCGGTCGGTCTTGCAAAGCCATGATGATGGTGGCATGATGATACCTGTGATGACAAGAACAACCGACCATTATTCTCTACGTGGTCGTTCACGAATCGACCAACTCCATGCTCCGTTTCTCAATAAATGAAATGCTGTTTGTTTCGTGGAAGCTGATATTGATAATGATACATTGATAAGCCGAAATCTCAGCTGAATTATTTAGGTTACTCCTTTGCTCCTTAAAACAGTCTCGAGCGCACTTCTGACCTGGCATGCTGTTTCTCTCCTCTCTAGCCAAGAAGTCAGTCAGATCTGACTGAATCGATTCAGTCAGATCTGACTGGGTGATTCAGCTTATCTTGTTTGTTGCTGACTTTCTCTGTTTAGCCTAAGTCGTTATCCTAGAACACGTACGTCTGAAATGTGTGCGGCTCATCTGAATTCTTTTCAGAACATGGATTCAGTCAGGCCAAACTGAATTTTTCGCCGGCTTTACTACGGGCCTCAGTCAAATCTGACTGAATGGATTCAGTCAGATCTGACTGACTTCTTGGCTAGGGAAGAGAGAAACAGCATGCTAGGTCAGGAGTGCGCTTGAGACTGTTTTGAGGAGCAAAGGAGTAACTTGAATAATTCAGCTGAGATTTCGGCTTACCAATATATCGTTATCAATATCAGCTTCCACGAAACAAACATCATTTCATTTAAAGGCAGAGTTCACGATGAAAATCGTTTTTCTGTTTCCCCGCCTATCTTAAAAACGGCCCCATGCTGATTCCAATGATGTCTCTGAAATCGTACAAGACCTTCTGAGAACGGAGTTATGGCCCTCAAAAATTGAGCTAAGGAAACATGGTGGACGAGTTGTTCGAGGCTTGTAATTTCCGTCTTTTGCAGCCGATGTATGCGAGCTGATCTGAGTATAGAGAGAAGTTGAGAATGAAGGGGAGAACGGTGCTAATGATTGGAAATCACCGCTCATCTCACGATCTCGAGCATTCATTTGTTCACGTCGGTGGGCGTGTGTAGCGCTTTTGGGGTTTGCCTTGCGCTCGAAGTGGCAACGTCGGGCTCTTTTGGAGCTTTTCCTGGCTCGTTTTCATGCGCGCTTTCGACGTCAACGTTACAATGTGCCCCTCCACTACCCATTCCTAATGGGAACTGGAACACATTTTTTATCGCGAACACTACCTTTAATGAGAAACGGAGCATGGAGTTGGTCCACTCGTGGACGACCACTTAGAGAATAATGGTCGGTTGTTCTTGTCATCACAGGTATCATCATGCCCCCATTATCATGCCTTTGCAAGACCTACCGCTTGAATGCGATTTATCGCTCGATACGATTTCGGACTCGTCTGAGTCGTGTCTGAATCATTTCGGGCTCGTCTTATCACCCATTCAGATGATCCTGACTGAGTGGTGGGTTTACTACGGGCCATTGTAAAAAAAGCCACCCTGGCTCGCCCATAGCAGGAAGCCATTTTGCCACTCCTCATTGGGCGACCGCGTGCACATCATTACGCTACAGAATAAGCACGCGCAGACTTTGGAGTTTTTTTGGTTTAGAATTCTCTGTCAAAGCGTAGCTAGATGCCTCCGAGGGTGCGGCCTGTAACGCCGCCCCATTCCATGTAGCGAGAATTTACGGGTTCTAGCTACGAAAGCTAAAACCCGCATATTCTTGTGTCAACGGAACAAGGGTGCAAATTCTACGCGTATTCTACGTAAAAACGAAGGTTAAATTCCTGAAAGTTTAGGTTCCTGGCAAAAGTAAAGATTTGGCATGGTCACAAAATATACTCAGTTAAAAAGGGAAGATAAAGAAAAATGAAAAAAGGTTTTGAAATATTCCTGAGAACGATTTGGCGTAGAATAATTTGTTTTTCGGGAAATGAAGTGAAATAGTTGAAAGTATGATTTGGCAGTCGAGTTTGAACCAACTATTGATGAGAGTTGTGCAGAACGAGAGATCGCCTTGTCTGTGCTTATTCGTAGAACATATCAAAGCGAAATCACGCGTGTTGATTTTGCTTCACCTAATACGTGAAGACCGCCGCATTACAGCTCCCGAAAAAGTTTCGATGCTTCCCATTTCACGCGTGATTTCGCTTTGATATGTTCTACGGATAAGCACAGACAAGGCGATCTCTCGTTCTGCACAACTCTTATCAATAGTTGGTTCAAACTCGACTGCCAAATCATACTTTCAACTATTTCACTTCATTTCCCGAAAAACAAATTATTCTACGCCAAATCGTTCTCAGGAATATTTCAAAACCTTTTTTTCATTTTCTTTATCTTCCTTTTTAACTGAGTATATTTTGGTGACCATGCCAAATCTTTACTTTTGCCAGGAACCTAAACTTTCAGGAATTTCATTTATTTCTCCTAAAGGTTTCTAACATGATTTATGCCTGGTGGTGTTAGATGAAAATAAACCCACTGATGTCCTGCCCCCCCCTTCTATGACGTCCTGCGCACTCCAACTGATAGCCTGCGCACTTTCTATGACGTCCTGCACACGCCCACAGATGTCCTGCACCCTTCCAATGATGTCCTACTTACTTTCTATAAGGTGCTGCACACTCCCACTATAGTCCTGCACACTCTCACTGATGTCCTGCACACTTCCTATGACATCCTGCACACTCCCACTAATGTCCTGCGCACATTCTGTTACATCTTGCACACTCCCACTGATGTCCTGCACACTTTCTACGGCGTTCTGCGCACACCCACTTGGGTACGGCACTTTCTACGGCGTCCGGCGCACTTTCATTTGGGTCCCACACACTTTCTAGGGCGTTCTGCGAACACCCATTTGGGTCCCGCACACTTTCTACGGCGTCCGGCGCACTCCCACGTGGGTCCTGCACACTTTCTACGGCGTCCTGCGCACTCTCATTTGGGTCCCGCACACTTTCTACGGCGTCCGGCGCACTCTCATTTGGGGCCCGCACACTATCTACGGCATCCGGCGCACTCTCATTTGGGTCCTACACACTTTCTAGGGCGTTCTGCGCACACCCATTTGAGTCCCGCACACTTTCCACGGCGTCCGGCGCATTCCCACGTGGGTCCCGCACACTTTCTACGGCGTCTGGCGCACTCTCATTTGGGTCCCGCACACTTTCTACGGCGTCCGGCGCACTCTCATTTGGGTCCCGCACACTTTCTACGGCGTCCGGCGCACTCTCATTTGGGTCCTACAAACTTTCTAGGGCGTTCTGCGCACACCCACTTGGGTCCCGCATACTTTCTACGGCGTTCTGCGCACACCCATTTGGGTTCCACACATTTACTACGGCGTTCTGCGCACACCCCTTTGAGTCCCGCACACTTTCTACGGCGTCCGGCGCATTCCCACGTGGGTCCCGCACACTTTCTACGGCGTCTGTCGCACTCTCATTTGGGTCCCGCACACTTTCTACGGCGTCCGGCGCACTCTCATTTGGGTCCCGCACACTTTCTACGGCGTGCGGTGCGCTCCCACTTGGGTCCCGCACACTTTCTACGGCGTTCTGCGCACACCCATCTGGGTCCCACACACTTTCTAGGCCGTTCAGCGACCACCCATTTGAGTCCCCCACACTTTCTACGGCGTCCGGCGCATTCCCACGTGGGTCCCGCACACTTTTTACGGCGTCTGTCGCTCTCTCATTTGGGTCCCGCACACTTTCTACGGCGTCCGGCGCACTCTCATTTGGGTCCCGCACACTTTCTACGGCGTCCGGCGCACTCCCACTTGGGTCCCGCACACTTTCTACGGCGTTCTGCGCACACCCATTTGGGTCCCACACACTTTCTACGGCGTTCTGCGCACACCCATTTGGGTCCCGCACACTTTCTACGGCATCCAGCGCACTCTCATTTGGGTCCTACACACTTTCTAGGGCGTTCTGCGCACACCCATTTGAGTCCCGCCCACTTTCTACGGCGTCCGGCGCACTCTCATTTGGGTCCTACACACTTTCTAGGGCGTTCTGCGCACACCCATTTGAGTCCCGCACACTTTCTACGGCGTCCGGCGCATTCCCACGTGGGTCCCGCACACTTTCTACGGCGTCTGGCGCATTCCCATTTGGGTCCCGCACACTTTCTACGGCGTCCGGCGCACTCTCATTTGGGTCCCGCACACTTTCTACGGCGTCTGGCGCACTCCCACTTGGGTCCCGCACACTTTCTACGGCGTTCTGCGCACACCCATTTGGGTCCCACACACTTTCTACGGCGTTCTGCGCACACCCATTTGGGTCCCGCACACTTTCTACGGCATCCGGCGCACTCTCATTTGGGTCCTACACACTTTCTAGGGCGTTCTGCGCACACCCATTTGGGTCCCGCACACTTTCTACGGCATCCGGCGCACTCTCATTTGGGTCCTACACACTTTCTAGGGCGTTCTGCGCACACCCATTTGAGTCCCGCACACTTTCTACGGCGTCCGGCGCATTCCCACGTGGGTCCCGCACACTTTCTACGGCGTCTGGCGCACTCTCATTTGGGTCCCGCACACTTTCTACGGCGTCCGGCGCACTCTCATTTGGGTCCCGCACACTTTCTACGGCGCCCGGCGCACTCCCACTTGGGTCCCGCACACTTTCTACCGCGTTCTGCGCACACCCATTTGGGCTCCACACACTTTCTACGGCGTTCTGCGCACACCCATTTGGGTCCCGCACACTTTCTGCGGCGTCCGGCGCACTCCTACTTTGGTCACACACATGTTCTACGACGTCTTTCGCACTCCTGCTGGGGTCCCGCACAGTATCTACGGCTTTCTGTGGCGCACTTCTGAGTCACACCGTGCGGCGTTTCAAAAAGTACTTCCGAGATCCCGCCGTATTGATTGAAGCGTTGCCCCGTCAAATCCTGAGCAAAAGCCTATCAGTAACGGTGTTTATTTCACTAGTTCATTTTTACGAATAAGCAAACGTCGGTTGGTTTTTAATTACATGTTTACGTGTTTTTGTCTTTCTTTACCCCCAATTTTCAGGTTCCGCGAAAATTGAGCTACCAACTTCAAAATTTGACAGGAGCTAGGTGCAAACAAAACCAGCTTCCTGGCCAAAAATGAGCTCTTTAGCTCAACGATAAGTGTTTCAACAAGATCGTGAACGCCACCTGAAAAAAAAGGAGAAGAACATTTTTTCGACCAAAATGACGTGGTTTTGACCCTTTTTCTCGAATCTCAGGTAACCATTCCGGACCATTTTTTGAACAGTTATTCACCTTTCTAAAGTGTATTAAATGCGAAAAGAACGGTCTTCCTACGTTTACTCTGGACCCTGATACTGAGATCAGGGGGTTGCGCGATGGCGAATGAAAGCCAAATCTGGTGAGCGCTTCGCGCTCACCACAATTCGAAACATTGGTCTCTCTGACGCTAAACCCGTATATTCTCGCTATAATTTTGTAGCGAGATTCTACGGATTTCGCGACAGCCTGTATTGAAATGCAATCTTGAACCCGCGCTGGCTACGCGAAACGCAAGGATGCTCAAACTGTCCGCTCAAACTGTGTTGGCCCAGTCATATCACGGAGTGATTGCTCGACACTCTGTGGCTGGCCGTGGAGGGTGACCCGGTGCCGCTCTCTGGTAGACCATGGTGAGAATAATTTTGACCATTGGGATGCTGCAGGCCTTGGGGAAGAAACGGCGATGCTGTCGCTCTCAGCTGGGATCGCCTTTCTAGTACGGATCAGGAATGGGTGGGTCGATCGACCGAGTGCTGCAACGAGAATTTGCGTAGAATATGCGGGCGCTATAGCTAAAATTACACACAACTGAGGCTAAACTTTCCATAATTTACGTAAAATCTCGAGTCAAAATTAGACTAGATGCCTCCGAAGCCATGGGCATCTCCGGATTCCGTTTGAGGCATCTAGCTACGCGCTGGCAGAGTTTTACCTCAAAAAGAGCAGTACTGCGAATCAATGTACGACTGCGCGCTAATTCCTGCCTCACATGTCATTTCTCTTCTTTCTAGAGGCGAGTGATGGAGGGAAAATACAATACCACGCTCCTTTTCCAGCACTCATATAGCTTGCGCGAAACGGGAATTTTTTAAAGGCTTTTCAGTGACCTCTTCTCACGCGCTAATTTAATTCGAGTGTCGTCAGAACGATTTTTCACCGTTTAACCCATTCACGACCACGTGTCCTACCGGTGGGACACGCTTTTTGAAAATCGAATTCTCTGCAACAAGGACGAATTTCCAAACCTTCTCATGCTTAATGTACTAACTTATTCTAGATTCGACTACGGAAGTCGTGGCCCGTCAGCAGCTCCACTATAGCACAATGTTCAGACTTTTTTGAAAATAGCTGGATCTTATCACAGAAAAAAATCGTTGCAAAAACAATCTTTAGAGCGCACTATGAGTTCTTTCTTCTTATACTGCGATTTTTTAATTAACGTTATCAGCTGCAACCCCTATTGTTAGTTGGAATCACGTTCTGTTTGCCTGAAATCGTGCCACTTCCATGACTCCCCCTACCATGGCCCCGATACCTCGACTTTTTTCAATTTGAACCCACCATGACCAAACCTAAACGATACAAAATTTAGAAACAGACAGCAGGTTTCTCATGCGCACTCGAAGAAACTTTTTATGTGATAACTTTGAACTTTATGTGACCGGAGCAGCGGTGGCAAAATAACATATTCGCTTGTCCCGGCCGTGACTTCCGAAAGTGGTTTCTTTTTATAGAGAGTGCTGTGAGCGGAATTTCTGGTACAATGTTTACCTCGTTGATAGCTCCACTGTGAAGAAGATAAACGAAAATCGACTCTAGATGATGTGTCATTCGGGCTCGCGTATCCCACCAATGGGACAGGGCATACAGAAACGCAATATTGCACGCGGTCTGAACGTGCAGTCAGCCAAAATTAGGTGTGTTCGTGAATGGTTTGAAAAAGCAGTTCAACCTCAGGGACGAAATCTGAGATTTCTACGTAATTCTGAAGTATACCCACCCTTATAACTCCAGCCAGAGCAGTCAAATCTTCCGAATAGGTGAGATATAGGAAGAAACCACCCCGGTACGCTCACAATAGGAAGCCACTTCGCCACGTTTCCTCACACGGTCGCTTGTACATCATTAGGCCTATTTTAGAGTTCCACCGCAGCGCGGAGCCATGAGAAGATTTCTGTGGTCATCGATCGATAACGCGCCGCTCTGCGATTCGAATATGAATCATGAAATCGCGCCGCGGTGGAACTCTAAAAATCTCCTTACGCGACCAAATGAGCATGCGCAGATTTTGGAGTATGCTGGTTCGGAAATTCACCTCAAAAGGAGCAGTACACCTAACCGATGTACGACTGCCCGTTGATTTTTGCCTCGCATGTCATATTTCTTCCTCCCGAAGGCGTACATATATCAGATCATGTAATACCAAGAGGCTTTTCCAGCACTCATAAAGCTAGTGTGAAACGGGAATTTTCGAAGCTTTCTAATGGCCTCTTCTCACTCGTTAAATCGATTCGAGCGGCGTCGTCAGAACGATCTCAGGCGATTATCGGCCCCGAGCCGCCTGACAGGTCGGCTCGTTTTTCCAATCTGCGAGTCGGCTCCTGTTGCTGTCCGAGCCACTGCTGTTGCTGTCTGGGCCACTGCTGTTGCTGTCCGGGCTATTCCGGTTGGCCCGAACAGCAACAGCAGTAGCCCGGAGATTGGGAGAACGAGCCGAACTGTCAAGCGGCTCCGATTCCTACTCGTTGTGGCTCGGGGCCGAGAATCGCCTGAGTTTGGCCGTTCAACCGCTCTAGCTCCCATTGAAAAATGTGGGGGAGGGGGGAAGGGTCAACTCGAAACGCGGATTGTTCGTTTTGGAAACGACGTCGGTCCACCTTCCATACCAAAGTTTGTATCACACTGATGCCTCATCTCTCTAGCAGGGTCAAGCAATGTTGGAAATTTTCCAGAGAAGGGAGTCGCCAACAAACATTAAAAATTAGGGGTGGCACCGCCGGATTTTTTCGATTCGCTTTTTTCGGTTTCAACTCAGCTCTACCACAGAAAGTTTCTTAGACAATCACGAGTTGTTCAGATTTGTTAGTCAACCGCTGGTGACCCAAATACTTGCCAAAATTGCAGTTGTCCAAATAGCGAAAAATGATTTTTGGGGGCCTTCCAGTGTCATGTACTATGCTCTAATTGGCCGTAACTCAGCGGTTTGTTAAAATAGACCCATTAGTTAAGTAGAAAAAAGCAAAGTCGCTCATGTAGAAGGAGAAATAAAACAATTTGTCTGTTAGAAAAATGGTGTTAAAAGACCGTTATTTATCAAATGGCTTTTTCAGCCTTGGTTTTTACTTTCTTTATAAGGCGGCAGTCGAGCATAACATGCATCTACTGAATGGTTATCGAAAATCACATCAGCTGGAATTCTTCTAAAAGAATTTTTTCTTGATTCTCGACCTTACCATGTGAAAAAACAGTGAGCTGAGAAATCTAGAAAAATACAGCGTAATTTTGAAAGAGCATTCCAATCTTTCGGCCCAGTGTGGGCGGGTCTACCTAGAAATTCAGCGGGGCTTCATTGTTAGGGAGGGGGACGCAGAAGTTTCACTTCTACGAATGGAGTGGGGTCCCGCAACAACGTGAACGCACTTTTGGTCCAACTTGTTGCTTGACCCTGCTCTCCTAGTGATATTGTTTCTCTCTCAGAGTCGCGGGCAACCAAATGGGTGGTAGCGATTGGGTGTGTCAACCTCGGAGATAACTCTTGTTCTGCACCTTAAAATGACCCATTGGCGAATCTTTTTGCTTGCTGAGAACGAGGTTCACACCATGTGACAAAGCATTGTTCGCGATAAAAGCGGTCTTTGAGCTTTCACTGGAAATCGAATGTGCCGAAATCCATCGCCAACAATAATGGCAGAAAAGAACCGCTAAAAAACGAGCCATAGATACATTTTAACCCTATGCGGCCCTCAAGCTGGGCTGTGTGGGCTAGTGGTGCCCGCCACGCCCCCTCCCTGGCAACCGGCCAACAAAGAGATTGTTCCGGGTAGGGCTGGAGCGGCATACAGCTTCTGGGAGGGCCCTATAGAGCTACCTATGACCTGTTTCTTGATCCTTTCTTTCACCAAGTCTGTTGTTGCGATGGATCCACGCTCAGGTGATGAGCTTTGGAAAACCGATTTCCGTTGTTTTTTGGCTCCTCCGGTTTCCATTTTTCCGCTTTCCGAGAAAAAGCCCGGAAAATTCGGAAAAAAATCGGGAATAATATTGGGAGATTGAAATTTTTAATATTTTCTGTGTTAAGCCCGAATTCTCGGGGGGGGTTATCTCGGGCGCTTCGAATTCGAGGTCCGCCTTCGCTTTTCGGAAAGCCAGGGTTGATTGTACTTCCATGAATATTATTCAGTAATTATCCTACTATATTTGCCTAACTCTGTATGTGTGTGTATGGCTGTGTGTCTGTTTGTGTGTGCAGAATAGAACGGAAATCTTTCGGGATTTTTTCAAAATTGACACAATTTGGTTTGTTATTGTTATGGTGTAATGGCGTAGTGACTGACTATAGTCAGTTTCCTCATGTAAAAGCTTGCTGAGGGGGGTCACAAACGGTTGCATGTGAGATTTAAGCCCAGCTGTGAGTTCGCCGCGGGGAAGGGTGCGGAACTACACTGATCAGAGTTTCTGATAAATTTACATGCGAAGATCTCAAGGACTCTAAACATGTTGCTCATGGATCTATCTTCAGCTTTAAGTTATATTTGACCATAAACATTAGAAGCATGTTCCACGGTGCGAGAGTTGGTTGAGTTACACGTGACAAAAATACTGTGGCGTTCAACCTAAATGCATTTTTTTATCACATATGTCACTTTATCTACGCGTGGTGTGCCGTTTCTCTCACACATGGAGTGTATACGATGCACTCTGGAGAGCAGGACTCACTATCAGATGTAAACGGCAGCGTCGCCCGTTCAGGGCATAACCTGAAGTTTACGAGGTACTTGGACCCGCTCACATCGGCTGTAGTGCTCGCCGAGCAAGTCCTTTCGCGTGAAGTCTCAGTGCATACTTTCCGCAACGAGCGACGCACATAATGTTTCCGTCATCTGTATCGACCGAAAGATCAATAATTCTTGATATGCACCTGCTCGCGCGTCGCTGAGTACATGCACTAGGTGATGACGGTGTGTGGCCGCGTCGCGTGTCAGATGTGTACACGTCAAGTAACATGTAGCCTGCCGTGCAAGTTACTCTGCAATCGCTACGTTTATTTATTGTTAGCGCATGCTGCATACTACTTTAATCAAAATCTCGCTCAAGTTACACGTGGACGCTTGCTTTCCAGGACACTTGTGAAGAGTTCAAAGTAAGTTGCATGAAGCCATCGTATGCAACTTGTGTTAAAGTCTCAGGTAACTTGTTCAAGTGAATTTCTGAGCGGGAGTGCCCCCAGTCTCCACTCTCTCCGTAGTGCGCCAAGCGCCAGGAAAGTGTGCGCTGGAGTTCGCTTGAGTGCGCTAAGCGCCTGAATAATTGTGCGCGGACCCAATCTGGTGGTGCGCTGAGCGCCGGGGAAACTGTGTCGAATCCCTACTTGGCAGGTGCACCCAAGCGCCGGCAAAAGTGTGTGGGACCTAACTACGAGCGCGCGATGCACCGGAAAAACTGTGTTGGACCGAACTTGGTTCTGCAACAATTCGATTATTCTAAAAACAAAGCAAAAACAAACACAATACAAGCTCTACAAGAACGCTGTGCAAAGCGGCGGGGGTGTTCTTACCTTGTTTAATAAGTTATAATAAGCTCGAGGCTTTTTGTTAGGAACAGTCACCAGGGGAAGGTTAAGAATTTCGATGAACGCATTTACGATTGACGAATTTCCAATTCCCGATGGTTTTTGGCGTTCTGATTTCTGATTCCCGAGCTTGAAAAGATCGTTCCAATTTCCGATCTGCGATTTTTACGCAATTCAGAAAACACTTTCCGCTGATCCATGATCTCGGTGCATCTGATCTCCGGTGGAAACGCTCGACGATTGTTTTCTATCGTGTGACACTGCATTTGGATAACTCTCCCCTGAATTCCTATCAATCGTAATCCGTGATTCATGCGTCGGAGAGTGAGATTGCATAATGCAGTGCGGTTTCAGATCTCTGCAAGTCTGGTCAAGTCTGCAAGCGATGGCGAAACATTGCATGCAGCCCACTTCTGTGTGTGAAATTCGTCTCGTTCCAGGACTCCGGAAATCTATAGGTGGTATACAGGTGAAATTTACTCCTTCAGGCGACGAGCACGATCCTTTTTCGCATGGAAACAACCCTGAGTTTCAGGTGGTAAATTTCCACGATCTATTTCCTTCAACTAATCGGAACCCGATTTTCTTCCGAGCTACGAATCGTTGAACTCTCCACCCACGGACTTGATTATCCCTGAACGTCCTCTTCTATGAAATGGCTAACAAATGTCCACGCCTTCAACATCTAACTCTTGTTGAGTTGCTTCTTCTATGTTCTTAGTGAAGTAATGCGATGTTCATTCATCGATCAAGCTGCTAAACCTACATTCAGAAGGAAACTGCCTCTGGACTTGTTCCACAGTTTTAATTTGCCATACATTTTTTTTTTCGCCAACGCAGAAAATTTTTGAGAACTAATACTGGAAAAGCGTTCAAGTTCAGGAGCGGCTACATATGGAAAACCATCGCTTCAAGCCTTTGAGTCAGGCGATTCCCAGGCCTTCGAGCCGCTTCTGGCAGTTTGACTTGTTCTCCCCAATCTCCGGTTCGGCATCTGCCGCTTTCCGAGCTTCTCTGGTTCGCCTGAATAACAGTTGCCCGTCATATTGGAAGAGCGTGCTGAATTTTCAGGCGGCTCCGATTCCTCTTCAGTGCGGATCGGGGCCGAGAATCGCCTGAGTACGAAGTTTACTAGAAAACTCTCATTGATATCCTTATGCTTCCTTTCTTGGAAGAATGTCGTTCATTTTTAGATTTCTCAACAGCTATGCAGCTCCACGATTTCACGGATCTACAGTCATTCCCTTCTCGTCTGAAGAGCCTGACGCTGTGCTTGTCAGAGAATATTTTTCTGGAAGGTTTTCTAAGGCATGTTTATTGAACTTTAACTGAAGACACAGTATTTTCTATGAAATCAACCTTGTTCCAGAAAAGTCTACACATTTATTTCATCTGTGGAACTGCTGCACATAATTGGTGAGTCCTTTTAGATTGCTAACTAAATTTTTTGGAAAGTAGACATTTTAGGTTTTCCTCTGTGATTATATTGGTAATTTTGATGATGTTGTGCCATCTGTTGTGTGTGACTGTGTCGTACTGTTTTGTGTTGTTCAATTTTTTTTCGTCCTGATCAATTGTAGCCGGGTTCTCTGTTATGCTGGGGATAATTGACGCGCTACACAGCTGCACGCGGCTTTAAAAATCCATCACGCAGCCGTTTCTCACGTTGACACAAATGATAGATAACACGCTACTATTGATCACCACAGCGGCCGCCTGCTTTTCCAAATCCTGGAATAGTCTTAGGGAATGTTTTCAGGTGGATAGACTTTGTGGATAGACTAATAATGTTCCGGAGAATGTCAACGCGGACTGTATATATGCAAATACAATTTTATAATTTCCGCTGGAGGCGGCTTTGTGAGATTTTGGTAGCCATGGTAGTGTTGAGCTCGCTTAGGTAAATGTATTTTCGGTTTTTCTTTTCACTATGCGCTGCTCTTTTTTTTTCTCGCATTCTGGGGTATATATGCACTAAATACAGCAGGCATGGATGCTAGAGATACTTCGCGTTCTCTATTGAAGGTTTGCGCAAACTCGTTTCCATATGCTATTACATAGGTGCACCTAGTTTGCGCCAACCTACAACGGGGGACGCAACGTATCACTAGGATCCATGTCGACTATACTTGTTCCCAGTCGAATAATCGAATGAGAATCCGACTGTTGCAGTCGGAAAAAGTCAACTTTTATTCGAAAAGTCGGATATTCGAAAAAGTGCGATATCCGACTAAAACCGAAAAGTCGGATATTCGAGATGAATTTTATTAGGAACAAGTATACTGTACGTGGGTCCGTGAGACAATTAGATGCCTCCTAAAAATCTCATTTGGTCTGGAAAAAATTGATTCCAGGCGCAATTAAGGTGTCCTTGTAATAAAAGCTCCGCTTTCAACGCTAAAACTTGCGTTCGGACCGACTTTTTGCAAAAAAAACTTGAGCACTCCTATCACACTGCTTAGCTTTTTTTGTTAGGGGAGGTGAGTCGAACGGATAATTTCGGAAAGAAACGTTGAGTCTAGAATCCCTCGATAGAAGGCAGCCGACTTTTGTGTTCAACTAGAAAGAAACTCATAACTGAAACTTCCAGGTACCTACGAAAAGGTGGAAGACGAAGAAGAGGAAGTCTACGAAACTGTGAACGTATTCAACTGAAACAATTTCTACCGAATCTGCGGAAGGAGTTGTGAATTTGTGGGGTGTGAGTCCATGCTAACTGTGATTTTAAAAGAAGGACGGAACGTTTTCTAATCACCCATCTGAACAAAACGAGTCACTATGCTAGAGTTTATGGAGCAGAAAAGCTAAGAACAAACAAGAAACCAAAATGGTCGCTGTTCACTTTGACGTTAATTTATCTCATAGATTACAGCTAGCCATTATTTTACGCCTTTCCAACTTTGAAGAAGAGAAACGATGGGCTTTATCATTAGACGCCAAAAACTCTGCAGGTACCCTTCATAACGGATGAGCACGTTGATGCGATCTCTTCCGAACTGTGCTCAGACTCTGGAGTAAGTCCTCTTGTGTCAATTACTGTACAAAGGTGCAGGCCTCGATTCTCGCACATCTTACAAGGTCGGGATCGCATAAGGCCTGCAGAGTTCACTGCCCGCAGCGACGTGCTAGCGCCAGGTGATGTAATATCGTTTGTATTCGGCGATGGAGGCGAACCAGCTGCGTAAAGGGCGACGTTATGAGGGAGCGCCACAGTGGTTTGATGCTGCACGACGGCCTTGTGTCATGGCGCAGCGAGTTATGTAGGCAGCAAACCGACTTCACGACGATATTGTTTGTAGGTGAGATTGATGACGGAACGTTTGCGTCACGTCGCTAGCGTTGCTCTAAATATGATTTCGAACTAAGTCTGAGAGGTATGAACGAATTGCTTGATATACGCATCATCCGATGCATCCCCACATTTTGTTTCAGTCATGAAAGATGGAATGAGGAATGAGAAAAATTTTAGTAAATTATCTTGAGGATGCTGCACAATAGCCATTACGGTAAGAACAGAATGCTGGGATTAACGAGTTAGCATGAAGTATGGTTCCCGGGCATGCGAGATGGTAGGTAAAGAAATGCAACACGTGCGCAGTTATGGGAAAAGAACCCCGTGAGAAATTTGCACTACATTCCTGGGAAGAGCCGAGAAAATATTGCAGAGGTTGCGCATGCGGATGCTTGTCAAACTACGGGGAAGTAAAATGGTTAGCGGTAGTGGATGACGAAATCCAAGTGGCCTCGAGGTAGTTAAAGTCGGTTTAGTCACAGCCGATAAGGCGATCATGAAGTTCAAAGAGATCTTTAGTAGAAATGGACTGCCGCCAACAAATAGTGTTGGACAATTGGTCCACCTCATACATCGGCTGAGTTTAGCGAAGTATTTCATTATTGAGGGGAATACAGCAGACTTTCTAGACCAGCTTACCATCCTAATTCGAACGGATAGGCTGAACGTTTCGTTCGAACGTTCAGAAAGCTTGCACTGTATAAAGCGTTGCGTTTGGGTAAGAATATGGAAGAAACGCGGTCCTGGATCTGTTGTTCGAACATAGAGTAACTCCGCATGTAGCCATAGGGAAGTCACTCCCGGCGAAGTGCTGACAGGAAGAGTTCTGAGGGGCGAGCATATATATTATCAGATCAAGTTCTGGGGGACTGCTGTTGAACAAGTACATGAAGCGATATGGAGATACTGGCATTATGAGTCGAGAAAAAGAAAGGATGTTTGCTGTGGGCAAATAAGTATTCCATAACAAACTACAGTGATACAGGACACAGACGGACTCCTGTGATAATAAAGCTGAATTAACTTTGGAATCAATACATATGAGGTCCACTACGGTAGTGGTGCGAAGTGCAGAGCATACACGCAGATCAGATGAAAGAGCGTGTTATTCCTTGGGAAGAATATCGATGATTATAAGCTGGAACAGATGAGACAAGACAAAGTTATGAGCAGAGGAACGCGGAAAAAACGAACCAAGAGGAAGCCGGAGCGGCAAACGGGAAGTCAAGAGCTTTGAAGTTCGGCAAGAATGTAGAGGGGGCAAACTCCCAAAGAGATTTGGCTGTATGCAGGCAATGTGAATAGGGCCAAAATTAACAAGATATATCGATAGTGAAATATGCTTGAATAAGGATGAGAAGATAAGCAAGGCTACTAATAAAAGCTGTAATGGTGAAGCCAGACATTAGTTCTACGTCGATCAACGTCCCAACAACTCGGGGGGCAGGTGAACCGGGCATGCCATCGGGCCCCCAATTCTTCATGGTGCCTGATGGGCAACAATTGCAATGACCGCAATAGATATAATGCCCTGCAATGGCCCACCTCAACGATGACGACCTCAATGATGCCCATGCGAGCCGCGCCCAGCACGGGATCATCGCCACGAATGACGTCCGTGGTCTTTGTCGGTCGAGGATTAGCATGCAGTACCGACTGGGTATTAGATATGACTGGGAGTTTTTTTCCAGAACCAGGTCAAAGCGCAGAGACGGGCCAGATGGGGAAGGAGGGAATGGAATTGGGGCGGAACTCATATGTCCCGGAAGGCATCCCCCGAGCCCGAAGCCCCCACTCCAGCTCCCCTCGATTCCTACTCGGCCCCCCCCGCATCTCATCCGAGAGGCCACGTCCTCCTGCAAGAAGAAAAAGACAAACCCCCGTGATAGACAAGAAGGCCCGCAAGTAGTCCGAAAAGGCGTCGAATGAGGAAGACGTCAAAAGAGATAGGCGTGAGTAGCTCCTGGAAGGGAGCGCCCACCAAAGAGCCATTTGTTATGAGAGTAAGTCAAAGTGAATACAAAAATCCGTGTGGCATTTTTGCGGAGGCGAACATGGAATAAAAGATGACTTCTTTTGTTGCTCAGTTGTTGACTTTCAGCAGAAAACGGGCTAGTGTGAATGACCAAGGTGAAGGATGTGGATTTTGAGCGGAACTCTCCACCTTAGCCCTCCCCAACTTTTGGAGGAGTAACCGTAGTGGTGACTAGGGAGGATGTAGAGTTATTGTTGGAGGGTACCGGAAGCAAATGAAGGTAGTAGTGGATAAGGATTGAAGAGTGCACACTAAAGCCCCTTTTAAGAAGTTCTGCCGGACGACGCCGTTCGGCACATTAAAAGAGAGCGCAGTGCGAGGGGAAGCTGCGGTGATCAACCGTCGGTTCGACTCTTCAGTGCAAAAAGTAAGGCGGAAACAACTTTACGTTCTTATCCCGACATAACATAACCAGACATAGATCCAGAGCGTCGTGTCAATGGTAGTTTTCATCGCGTGACTGCGTGACGTCAGTCGGCCGACACCGCAGTGCGGGCCAGGCGCTGACACCGCAGTCCTGAGTCTATATAACCTGACTGCCGGACGGCGTCGTCCGGCAGACTGTGAAAGGCAATTAAGTGTGTATAAACCCTCATACTTTAATAAATCCGTTGTACCCCCTTTGTTCGTGTACTTGGTTGTTCACTGTATCTACGTAGTAGTATCCTGTTCACTTTTTCAACCGTCGTGTTGCAGGTAGACGGATCATGCCTCAAGCTTGTGTTGCAACGCGCTGCCGGAAGCTGAGAAAGAGCCTTTTCCTTGCGCTAACACGAGTACAAGTTTTAGAGCAAAACAGACATTCCCGCTTTTAATATTTCAGTTGAAAAACAACTTTATTTTGGAGTGTTTCTGGAGAGAAGAGTCATTGTGAAACTCCCCTTTAGGATTAGATAATGCGACGATAAGGGCAAATTGAATGGGGAGAAGACGAGAATTGAGGAGTTAGACGTCAAGCTGGTACCGAGCTCACATCGGGAGACTCTCATTTCGCTATTGACCCGTCTACCTCATTTGCGATGGCTGGATGCCAGCTGGCTAGGAGAATACGACTGATCAGGTGAGTGTTAGTCTACTCACACAAGAAAAGATACCTTCACGATTTTCTTGAACCCCTCTTTTTCGTGACTTTTTCCTTGTAATTCATTACAAATAGAAAGGAGAAAACGTGTCTTCATTACGCAGGTAATGGAAGCATGGTCATGCAGTCAGGTGCGCTGGCTAACCTGCAGTACATCAACCTGGATACTTGCGATTCGTTAAACGAGCAGGCTCACTGAAGTTATCCTTCGTCATGGCCCACAACTACAAGGCCTTTGCCTTGAGGACAGCACAAACTTTTGGAGTACTTCTGGATGAACATGATTCCTCAGCTCAAAGACATAAAGTAGAGACCGACTTCCTGCACCCCTGCTTGATTGTTCACAATCCAATTCATTTCAGGGTTATCGTAATGGGCATTGCTGAAGACTGTTGCCCGGAAGTGGCTGCTAAAATTCACGTCGATCATTTTATTGACTGCATCGCACAAAATTGTCCACGGTTAACACGGCTTGAAATTCGATGGGATGACGATACTCTGAGGTTTTCTGATAAATCCAGGTATAAGCAGATATCTATCTTTCTTGGATTCTTTGAATGACTGGGCACAAGCTGTTGACATTGGCAAATAAATTCATGTTGTATATTTTGAATTCGCTGAAGGATTCGACTAATTACCGCATGACAAGTTATTACTAAGGGTAGAACCTGTAGGAACTCATGCTAGGGCTATGAATTGCTACAGATCTAGCTTATAAATTTAATGCAAAGGTATGTGATAAACAGCACATGCCAGGTCAAGGTTTATAAAGATTACCCAGAACTCTACCCGGTATTAAGTGGCGTCCCACAAGGTGTGGCTTTATCCTATAGTTGTACAATTTCGAAAAAAATGTCGAACGAACGGAAATCGATATTTTTGTTCGAAATATTCTCGAACAAACGAAAAATGAAAAAATTTCGTTCAAAAAAAAATTCGAACGAACGAATTACGAAAAACTTTCGAAATTTCGGAGGCCGAACGAACGAAATTCGAAACTAATCAAAATTTCGATTTTTTTTCAAAATTTTGTATTAATTTCGAAATTTGTCAAAAATTTCGAACTTTTTTCGAAATTTGTCGGAAATTTCGAAATTTTTCTCAAAATATGTTCAAAAGTATTCTGAAAAAACGATTTCGAAAAAATTTAGAAAAATCGGGTTTCGAACGAACGAAAATCCAAAAATTCTCGCAAAAATTGAAAAAATTTCGTTCGAAAAAATTTCGAACGAACGAATTCCGAAAAACTTTCGAAATTTCGGAGGTCGAACGAACGAAATTCGAAACTAATCAAAATTTCGATTTTTAGAAGATTTTGTATTAATTTCGAAATTTGTCAAAAATTTCGAACTTTTTTCGAAATTTGTCGGGAATTTCGAAATTTTTCTCGAAATATGTTCGAAAGTATTCCGAACAAACGAATTTCGAAAAAATTTAGAAAAATCGGGTTTCGAACGAACGAAAATCGAAAAATTTTCGCAAAAATTGAAAAAATTCCGTTCGAAAAAATTTCGAACGAACGAATTTCGAAAAACTTTCGAAATTTTGGAGGTCGAACGAACGAAATTCGAAACTAATCAAAATTTCGATATTTTTTTCAAAATTTTGTATTAACTTCGAAATTTGTCGAAAATTTCGAACTTTTTTCGAAAATTTTCGGAAATTTCGAAATTTTTCCCGAAATATGTTCGAAAGTATTCCGAACAAACGAATTTCTAAAATATTTAGAAAAATCGGGTTTCGAACGAACGAAAATGAAAAATTTTCGTTCGAAAAAATTTCGAACGAGCGAAATTTGAAAAAATTTCGTTCGACGAAATTTTGAACGAATGGAATTTGAAAAAATTTCGTTCGACGAATTTTCGAACGAACGAAAAAAATTTCGAAAAATCTTTCGAAAATTTTTCGAAAATTTCGTTCGTGTACAACTATACTTTATCCCCATTGTTGTTTGTGTTTTAAACTTTTGAACTCCCCTCCATCGTCTCATATTGAAACGTGAGGTGTTTGATGTATGCTAATAACGTCAAGATCCACAAATTCTGGGGTGCAAAACTACTTCGGGGGGGCACTCAGAATTCAAGTGAGGAATGAATGATACCGCTTCAAAAATCGATCCAATTCCATGGAATATCTAGGGAATTACGAGAGATAACGTTATCACATACAGGCTATAAAACGGCGAAATTCACTTGGTTCCTAAACATGCTGGTGCGGAGCGGGGGTTAGAGACGGTGAGAGAGCGTAGGGCAGACGGAGGCCGAGGCGCCGCGCACGCCGCTCGCGCCTAAAATGATGTGAATTTCGACGTTTTATAGAGGGTATGTGATAACGAAAGAAATTTTTATTTTCATTGATGAATCTTTTCATTTCTATTGGTAAATCATGATTGGTCCCCACCCTTAACTAGTTTTACACCAATTCTTGTAGCACTGAAGCCAAGGGAGCTCCACAGTGCACAATAGATGAGGCTGAGCTATGGTCTATCATTCAGAGTTCACTGCTTGCTCCTGGAAAATCGCATGTTCTCTCTACTGGGTTTGCTTCGGTGGGAACTTTACATAGTTTAAATAACATTGTCTGAACTGTGTTGGACAAATACAATACAGGCCGTATCTTTTGCGTTTCGGACGAAAAAGACGCAAAAACGCGGTAAGATACAATTTATATGTCCTGATGAGGATTTGTGGATCTTGAGACTTGTTTACTTCAAAAAGGTTTCAATTCCTATGCATTATTGATTATAGATCTATAATGCGAGCAAAAACTTAGTTTTCCAGTACATAACAGTAAACCTAGGTCTCTCATGTAAGATAACGTTATCATATATGTGATAACGAAAGAAATTTTCATTTTCATTGATGAATCTTTTCATTTCTATGGGTAAATCATGAGTGGTCCCCGCCCTTAACTAGTTTAACACCAATTCTGGTAGCACTGAAGCCTTATGTAAGAGACTTAGATTACTGTTATGCACTGGCGAACTAAGTTTTTGCTCGCATTATAGATCTATAATCAATAATGCATAGATATTGAAACCTTTTCGAAGTATTCAAGACTCAAGATCTACAAAAGCTTATCACGACATGTAAATTGTACCATAGACCATTTGCTAAAAATTATACCTCGGGAATTAATCCTTATTCAAAAATTGATATCAGATAATAACTCTTCTTGATGTAAGCGATGACAGACTATGACCTTCTTGGCCAACCCCTCCCCCCCCTCCACCTTCCCGTTGATCCCTCCTCCAGTTTCACGCATTCATTCCTTTAGAACTACGGATGCTTAACATGAGAACGAAAATCATAGTTGACAAAACCTGGAAAGGGCACTATCCCAATGGAAAAATGTTTTTACTATAGTCAGATCGTAGAAGGTAAAGTGGTGTTTTCAACTATCCAATTTTTAGCAAATTTATTGACGTCTTGCGAATGAAGTGCCTCAAACTGCACTCCATCGTACTAAGCGATGGCCAATATTACGAGCTCGTGCGATCAAACTTCGAAAGGGCAGATCGCATGAGTGTTGTAAGGTGAGTCACACAACTTATTGATAACACTATGTAACACAATATTTGTTCCTGGCTTCTAACAAGGGACCACTTCGAACACAAAATGGAGTTTTGAAAAACGGTCTTTTGAGGGTTGTAGACGAGTAAAAAGAAACAATTTGAGATCTTAAAATTTCACTCAGTCCTCACGGGTAGATCAAAAACGATCAAAAAAGGAAAGAAACCAGAACGTTGGATTGGGAGGACGTAGCACAAATGTGAGCTATACAGTGGCCTTGGAATCATCTGAAAAGTTCTCCTAAAAGTTTGAAGATGAAATACAGCTAGGTTCTCGAGTTATGACTTGTTCATTGATCCCCTGAACAATGCTCGTTGCATTCAAGCTACCGATCATTGCAATGTGATAGTCCGGGCGAGCTAGCAGCACACCGTGGCTCAGTCGGTTAGGCGTTGGATTACAAAGCAATTGAAAGATGGTTCGAATACTTTGGGATCATTACTGCATTATGGCTGGTAGTAATGACATTTCTATGTGTTCACCTTACTTGTTTTGAGTTTTAACAGTGTCTCTTGTTTTTTAAACCTCTTTCCTTATACCGCAGAGGTAACGTGATATAAACGGACAACGGTTCACATCAATGCTAGAAACTATAGAAATTCCGAGGTTTCGACATTTGCTAGAATATCAAGAATATCCTTACCCTTCTCCCCCACATATGTTACAGAAAAATCGTCCTTAATTCGGAGAAACACTTTAGGGAACTTTTTTTGATATATGACGCTGGAAAAAAGTTCTGACAAAATGAAACTTCGTGGACTTGTTCCTTGATCAATGATCAATCTTTTTAGAAATAATTGTTGTAAACAGAAGTGGGTTTACCTAAACTACAAAATCCATTGAGGCAACCTAATACTTTAGCGCGTGGCTCGGAGACTCAAGAAAAGTGTTTCGTTATTAATTCCAAAATTTGGAGTAGAACAGAACCACTCTTTTGGAAAACGCATCTTACAAAATAGCTACTTTTATTCAGCCTGGCCATTCTGGTATAAAGTTTTCTGGTGCCATTTTGGACGAAGAATCCGAGTATGCTCTTCGCAGCTTCTCTGAAAAATAGAGAAGCTTTCATGAAAAGAAGTTATAGTCGTTTTTCCAAGCCTCGCGACAAGGCAAGGGTACCCATCAAGGGATTTCTAGGGTGGTTTGGAAAAAAATTTTCGGATTCGGCTCAAAACTTGTATGTAGGGGTAATCTAGGGTGCTGAACACGAATCTAGTGATCGCTTGCCGAAATTCTGAGGTTTACTGTAGTTTACGGTAGTTGTCATGACATAGAGGGCCTAAACCTACCTTAGTAATTTGAAAATTGACAAGTGAACATCAAATTCGTATTCAGCACCCCGAATAACCCCCGTTCAGAAATTTTGAGTCAATTCTGAGACTTTGACCCAACTACCGTATAACCACCGTAACCTACCGTAATCTGTCGAAAATCGATAGACTGACCTCAGATTCGTTATGAGCACTTCAAATAACCTCCGAAAGCGAAGTTTGAGTCCTAAATTTTTTCTCGACCTTTGGAGCCCCATGAGGCCAGAAGCTCGGCCATTTTTGGGGGTTCAGAGGTCGAAAATTTTTTTCGCCCAAACTCAGCCCCAGGGGGTAATTTGGGACGCTGAATACGAATATGGGGTCCGTTTCCTGTTTTTTAGCGGATTTTGTCAGGTTAGGGTGCATTGAATGGCATTTTACCTACCGCAACCCATTGTTTTGGTGGTTTTTGATCTACCCGTGAGGACTGAGTGAAATTTCAAAATCTTAAATTGTTTATTTTTACGCCCTCTACAACTCTCAAAAAAGCGTTTTTCGAAACTCTATTTTTTGTTCAAATTGGTCCCTTGTAAGTGTTAATTTCAATTGCTTATGTCCAAAGTATGTGAAAAAATGAGTTCGTTGAGAACAAAACTTCGCTCACACTACAACAGCACGAGGAAAACCCGTTTTTGTGAAAATAGGAAGATTTTTATTCATTTTCGGCATTATAAACAGGTAAAAACAAAAAGTGGACATGGAATAGACAAACACAGTCGGAAAACACTCAACATGGTTCAGAAATGTGTAGATTTTCTAGCTTTACGATTGTACTGTGAATCACACTCTTGGAGTTGCACCTAAATGTAGTACCTCATCATGTTTTGTTATACTGTCCTAGGTAACGACTCGAACCAAGGCTAAGGTCAGGGCTGGTATATTCGTCGGAACACAGATCACGAAGATCATAAAATGTGAGGATTCCGCCAAGCTGTTGAATAGGACGTCGAGAGCGGTTTGGTGCGATTCCGTTGTTGTTCACGGCTTCCTAGGTGATCATAAAAGCTATGTGGAGTTGGTGCACTCTCATAAATAATTACGCCAAAATGGGATGCAGAATGTCTTTGAAAGTCCATATAGTTTATTCGCATCCTGACGAATTCAACGAGCAAGGCGATCCCTTTCATCAAGTTATATTGGACTTTGAACGTCGTTACCAAGGACAGTATAACGAAACCATGAGCGGGGCCTAAATTTGAGTGCAACTTCGAGAGAGTGATTCACAGTACAATCGTAAATCTAGAAAATCTACACATTTCTGAATCTTGCTGAGTGGTTTCCGCCTGTGTTTGTCTATTCTTTGTGCATTTTTTGTTTTTACCTGATCATAGTGCCGCAAATGAATGAAAATCGTTCCATTTTCACAAAAAAAAAGAATTTTCTTCGTGCTGTCGTCGTGTAAGCAAAGTTTGTGCCAAATGAAGTCATTTTACACATACATAAGGCATACTCAATTGAAATATAACACTTAGAAGCCAGAAACATAATTGTCTTACATAAACAGGCGATTTTCCGAATTTCATTGTCCTAGTCACAAAAGCGAAGTTTTCCTGGGATAACAGCGATTTCCTGTCTGCTCTAGACCTAACGGGTTAGGAAAACACAATTTCAACCCAGGAACAGAAAAAAGTTAAAATTTGTTACATAGTGTCTTCTATTATCTGCAAACCTGCTTAATGCGAGACTTCGTATTTCCTCCATCATTCCTAACATTTAGAACCACCGAAATGTGCAGGACTGGTCTGCTTCATTGTTCTCGATTCTACAATCAACTTTTATTCAACTGATGTTTTTCTTTAAATGTATAGTGTTATGTTTCCCATGCTGTTCATACATACATTTACAAGCATTGTATAGAAGAAATTAGAATGCGATAAGTTCTCTCCTTCCCGGTTTTCCATCTTCACAGATTCTCTGCTACCAGTGTATTTTTTCACATTCGGGTTGTCCACACGCTGTACTTAATTTGCTCTACTGTTCGTTTCGCTCATCGCAGAAGAACTCGTTCCCACTCGTTGTTCAAAAAAAGGTGTTTCAATAACAGGGTGATTAACCCATGCATGAATAAACTATTTGTGCGAAAAAAATTTTCGCGCTGAAAAACCCCATTAGTGATTGGCAAAATAGATGCAAAACGTGTGTAACCGAGTTTACCTTTCATTTTCCTGCCTGCCCCTCATAGTTGCATTTCCTAAAGAGTGAATACCAAACAATTGTTTCTGAAAAAAAAACGGTGATGAAGGAACTATACTGAAAACTGCGGGTAACCAGTAAAGGAAGCATTACGAGTGTATGCCTTATGGGAGAACTGACCCTATTTCCTGTAGCTGAAAAATGAGCTCTTTATTCATTAAATTCTCATTCCCTATCCCATTTTGGAATGTACTTCTGTTAGAAATGTGCTTCAAATAGAGGTGTACTTACAGTGGAGAAAATACGTTATGTCAAACTAGAGTCCTTCAATTCTCCTTCTGTTTCTCATTTGCGCAAAATCCTGGAACATGTCCAATCGATTTTCTAATCACATACCAGAGTGACGCGTGTGATTCTCTTGTGTTACGCTTTACATTGAGGCTTCATTTATTAACACTGTTTACAGCAGAGAAAGCCATTACCTCATTCTTTGTGGCCATCCAAGCCATAAGAGCAAAGCAGAAAAGTCACTTCAGTAGTTTCTCTTCATACTTCAATCTACAGAGAAGCAAATGCACAGTTACAGCAGAACAAAAAATACAACAACGCTTTTCAATCACTTCACTATTGTTTTCGACTCATTAGTGATCGCCCGACCTGAGTTTCTAAACTGACGGGCATTCGAGACGGCCATGGATGTTCTATTGCCATATTTGCGGACTCCAAGTAATGTCATTAGATTATGCTGGATACTTCTAAAACATCGTCTTCAAATGATTTCAATCAGTTATTGTCTGATTACCTATATGGGAATTAGGACAGCGCTCCCTTTTCGGATCTATCTCGGTAAAGCACAAATACTGACACTGAGTCATAGGTAAGACTGGACACAATGGGACGTCTATATGAGTACAATACCGCCCGCGACTTTGGGAAAAACGGCGTTTTCGGCGCTTTTTTCCGCCGAAAAGCGCCGCTTTGTCATAACTTTGTTCAAGGTGGTCCGTCTGGGTTGCTAGGGGCATATTTAGAATCAGCATCGAGAGCTCTTCATTTTGAGCTCACACATGTCTTACCCTGCAAGCAAGGCATATAGGGTTAACGGAATCAATCGAGTATACGAAAACTGAAGCTAGATGTCTAATTAGTGTAAATATTTGACTTCATATCAACCGTACAGATCAAGGACGAGTTATATACAAGTATGTGAGACCAATTCATTGACGTGGCGAAAGTAAAGTTAATGTTTAACATCCGTTTCCCCACCCCTGCAGACACAGTCATCTTTCTTCGCTCGGGCTCAAAATGCCCGTGGTTGCAACTGCAGTCAGTGTAGACTCTTTAAGAGCAGAAAAACAGGTCTGAAGGCCTTTTCCGCCAAGCGCCACCCCGATAATTTTGTTTTCGAAAAAAGACCCCAGATCACCGACGTCCCGTTCTCGGCTTAAACAGGACCAGTCGACCTCAGACTCGGCCTACAACTTTACTTTCTGATCTTCTTTCGAATAGGCGCTGCGACAGCCCAATCCGAAAAACTTGATTTTTTACCTCTTTGGAATGTGGTAAAACAGCATTTTCTCGCCGATTCGACGCCCCGGCAGACCCAGTCATCGTCCTTCTATCGGGCTCAAAATGCCTGCGATTACACTTGCGCTGAGTCTAAACTTCTTTAAAACAAAAATAACACGTCTGGAGGCTATTCCCGCCTAGCGGCGCCCCGGTGATTTTGGCTGAAAATGACCCCAAATCCTTTCAACCCGTACCTGCCAACGCCTTATCCATTTCTCGGCTGAAACGGGCCTCATTCAAAACTTGATTTTTTCGGCTTTGGAACCCGGCACTGCTGAGCGGTGCGGTCCAACAGGTGGTATCGAGATAAAATTTCAAGTTTCTCTGGCGACTGTTTTCAACTGTTCTTTTGTTTCTGAGCACACGTTTAGGTCAACCTTGAGCGTGATGCCAATCTGAAATTGTTCTGACTATCCGATCTCGACGGCTTTTTTCGTGGCTACGGCCTTTTTTTAAGGTCATAGTATTTCGGCGTGACCTGCGGGAAACTTTTTCTTTTGCAAAAATGCTCCTTAAAATACATATTTTGGGAACTTGCTCGGATCTTAGCGTTCCACGCAAATCAAGAGTCAAAGTTCTATTGTAAGACGCTGCCGTATTTGTTTCTGGATTATTATCAACCCCATACCAAACTTCGATTTTCCGAGATCCGCTATGGCCGGCTAAGGCACTGAGACAGTGCTACGTCGAGAGAACGAGCGCTCTCGCTACTAAACGGCACTGTACGGACACTTATCAACGCCCCTCACTCGTGGAGCTTCAGTTATCATCTTCAGTACGACTTGGCGGTCCTTCTCGTCTCGAGGTAGAGGAGACAGGGTAGAGATGCAGGGCGCAGAGAAGAAGAGGAGCAGACAGAGAGCAAGCCAGCACTTCGCCTCCCTCATTTATCAATTCGTCATAGCGAGGCATGGGGAGAGTGAGCGGCGTACTCAGAAAACCGCCGCATTCAATGCATGTCGAATATGCATTCATCTCGAGTGACCACACCCTTCGAAAGGCTCTATCACAGGGGCACGTGCTCCAAACAACAGCACGTGCTGCAAAATTTCATAGCAGGAGCATGTGCCGACAAATTCAATCGCAGGAGTACGTGCTGCAAGGTAGTTCAGCGCTATCGTAGCAGCACACAGACGCGACGCGGCTGGCACACCGACGCGCGACGCGGCCAGCTCGCCGAGCACCATCTGGGGCCGTCAGCAATTGGACAAGGCCTCCAGTGGCCGGGCGGGTATAATACCGCAAACTTGGGTAATTGAACCGGCGAAGCTGCCGACCTCTCAGTTCCTTCTTAGCAGTGCATCGTATACTTTCCTAGTTTGAATACTCGTTTTGTTATCGAGTTGAATGTGTATCATGCACGCATTGGACGGCTTATTTGTAGGTGCACATGCTGTAATTCGAAACACAACAGGAGCACGTGCTCCCCTATCAGCACGTTCCCTGACTGTGCTCGAAACCACCTCGTCTTCGAGTTGAATGCATATTCGACACGCATTGAATGCGGCGATTGCCTGAGTAAGTTGAATTGTGCGGCCCAATTTGGCATTGAATTTTGGATTCACAAGGATTACACCTACACCAACGGATGTTAAACATCAATTTTTACTTTCGCCACGTCAATAAATTGGTCTCACATACTTGTATATAACTCGTCCTTGGTCTGTACGGTTGATATGAAGTCAAATATTTACACTAATTAGACATCTAGCTTCAGTTTTCGTCCACTCGATTGATTCTGTTAACCCTATATGCCTTGCTTGCAGGGTAAGACATGTGTGAGCTCAAAATGAAGAGCTCTCGATGCTGATTCTAAATATGCCACTAGCAACCCAAACGGACCACCTTGAACAAAGTTATGACAAAGCGGCGCTTTTCGGCGGAAAAAAGCGCCGAAAACGCCGTTTTTCCCAAAGTCGCGGGCGGTATTGTAGTAAAAACAATATGCAGGGCTTACGGCAACACAATAAGAGCTGTCAGGCGAGGGTGTGGTTGAGAAGAAGAATGATGCTGCGGCGCGTTACCCTAAGAGGTAAAAAAATCTGTTGGAGACCATGTTCCGGAAATTGGGGGTGCGTATACAAGTCTGTTGGTACCTGCTCGTTGGTGCCCCTGCTTCTACTGAACCCAGCAGACGTTAGAGTGTACACAGAGAACGTTCGAGCGATATAGCGTGCACAAATATATCGCGAAAGTATCCCGCACATTGCATAAAGGTGTCGCCGTCCGGCACACCAAGTCCTCTGGTCCATAACACCTCGGGATCCGTACCTAAGGAGTTCATCGAGTCTTCGGTTACAAGCCACAGTTTCGCCACCCTGAACTGTCGATCGTTGTCGAGTGATATCCAAAAAACTGCGTTATCCAGGCTTCTGAGCTTTTTCCATGCACCGTTTGCTGCTTTGCAGGAAACCCGCCTCAAGGATAGACCCGTCATCAGCGTCGGAGAGTACACCATCTACTGCGGTAACGCCGATCAGGAATCTGATCAGGAATCCGAAGTACTCGGTAAATGGTTCTACCCAGTGGAGCAAACGTCGGACAATGGCTACCGCCTTGTCGACTTTTGTGAACGCATTGGTCTGATTATTGCATCGACATTCAAGAGGAATCATCGCCGCCATCAGCTTACGTGGCAGAGACCAACCCAGCTATCTCCAGAAGAGCGGCGGAAGCGGAAGATGACAACATTGAAACTACAGCTTGACTACGTCCTGACGAGGAATATTCCAGTATCGGGCATTTGAAGATCTAGAGCTGTGTGGGATGTCGCATTCGATTCGGATCACCGTTCTGTTCTGTTGAACTTCACTGCGAGAATTCATAAGAGGAAGCGAGGGGCTCAGCCTCTCCAGAGGATTGACATGACAAGTCTCAGAGATGAAGAGTGCAGAAGGAATTTTCGACAACGCGTTTCTATTCACATCGGAGTACGGACTAAGAATAAACTTTGCGACGCGGATTCCTTTGCCAAGTGCATCCAGGACGCTTCGAAGGAGGCACTCCCGGTTGTACATCCTAAGAAGAAGTTCGCCTACGTCTCAGAAGAAACAACATCTACCTACAACAGAGTATGTGCTCTCCGAACCAGGAAACTTCGTGGAAGAGAAGCGTCTGTGGAGGAAGTTGCGTCGGCAGCTTCAAAGTGACCGCGAGCGAGAGTGGACGTGTGGAGCTAAGGAGTTCGAGAAGGCTTGGGAGGAGAAGAATCCGAGGAAAGCCTACATGCTGCTGCGACAGTATAGCGGTAAGATGAAGAGATGTTCTCCTGTCTTGAACACTACCAATGGAGTTGCAGTTGGTGATGCGACGCTGCCAATATGGAAGGATTACTTCAGTTCACTACTGAATCGTCCAGCGCCATCAGTACCTGAGCTCCTGTTCAGAGAGCACATTACGATGTCAGTGAGGAACTTCCGACTGAGTCTGAAGTTTTGGATTGTGTCCGGAAAATGAAGAATGGAAAGGCTGGTGGAGATGACAACATCACTGCTGAAATGCTGAAAGCTCTTCCTCCGTCTGGGATTCGTGAAATGACCAACACCATCCGTGCTACATGGATGAGCGAAAGGATACCCGATACGTGGAGACATGCGATCATCGTACCTCTTCACAAGAAGCTATCCGTCACGGATCCTAAGAACTACAGAGGAATCTCTCTACTTCGTGTCATGTACAAGGTTTTAGAACGTATCATTCTCGAGCGACTTATCAAACATCGTGAAGGAACGACCAGAGATGAGCAAGCCGGTTTTCGACCTGGAAGATCGACCATCGACCAAGTGTTCGTCGTGAGAAGAGTAATTGAATCGTGGCAGCGGTTTTTGAAGCCATTACAGCTTGCTTTTTTGGACTTTGAAGCCGCGTTCGACTCTCCTCATCGTGATCGATTGCTCAACGCTCTGCGAGCATATGGAGTCCCGGAAAAGTATGTTCGGTTAATCGAGGACATGAACAAAGGAACAACAGCAGCAGTTCGTACACCTGTCGGATTTACGTCAGCTTTCGAGGTGAAAACAGGAGTAAGGCAAGGAGCCGCTGCAGGACCTTTTCTTTTCAACTTCGCCGTTGACGACATCATGCGTAGAGTTGCAGAACAGTTTCCTGCGGATGTGATCCTAACACCATCAGGACGCTCCCTTGTCGACCTGGAGTACGCCGACGACATTGTGTTATTCGCTGAAAACAACGCAAAACTGCAAAGGATTGTGAACCTCGTTTCGAAGTATGCCGCAGCCTATGGACTTCGTCTTCGTCCCGACAAATGCAAGCAGATGTGGGTCTCTCAGAGGCCTTCAACTGGAGTTTGTGTGGACGGACAACGTATCGAACTGGTGGACGATTTCTGTTATTTGGGCTGTTTGCTGAAGAACGATGGTAGTTATGCAGCGGATATTCGACAACGATGTGCGAAAGCTACGTCTGCATTTAATTCTCTAACCAAGTGTTTGTGGTCTACCACCATCGCGAAGGAAGTCAAGTTGCGCGTCTACCTATCCGCTATTCGCCCTATCATGATGTACGGATCGGAGACGTGGGCAGCACCGAAAACGCAGATGGAAAGGTTGGATTGCACGTAGAGGAAGCTTTTTAGGCGTTTGCTTGGATATTTCTGGCCGCGTGTATGCCATAACGAAGACCTTTACAAGGAAATCGACGCAGTACATCAACGCTTGACACGAGGGAGGTGCCAGCATCTCCTAACGCCATCTCAAGCAGCAATGGAAAGTCGACTCCGACTGCTCGGGCATACACTAAGAAGAACGCCGGATCGTCTCGTACAACACGCTTCAAGAATGCTTCCAAATCCTGTCTGAAAACGGCCACCTGGACGTAGGCGAAAGTTCTAGACGGATGTGGTTAAAGAGGATTTGAAGTCACTCGGAATCGAAAGACAGTTCAGGCGCGATGTTTCGTTTCGCAGGAAATGGAATAGTGACAGCTGGATGGAATGTGTTCAAATTGTGGCTGAAGACCGTGAAAAATGGACACGGCTGACTACTAGGACGGCACACCTCGGTGAAGATGCGGAATGACCGCGTCAGGCGAAAGTCAACCGATTAAGTAAAGTAAGTCAAGTTCCGGAAATCACGTGACCGCCCTTGCCGAACTGAAAGCCAACGTTACCCTTAATAAATTGCATACAAAAGAGAGATTTCAGCACGTTGTTTTCTGCGAACCCAATATGTGTGTGATGTCACCCCTTTCCTGCTGAAGGGAACACTGTAACACACTCAGATACAGACAGCACACTTCCCGCAGTACCATTAGCCGACGTCCCGTAACCCTTCCTGCGGAAGGCCAGTAGTTCGGTCGCGGGCAGTCGGCAGAGCCGTTTCGTTTACTGCCCGCACATGTTGAACCAGCACTCTGCGGCCCTTCTGCCATCGCGTTACGGCTACATTGGTGATTGACAGAAGACAATCCAAAAGCAGTTTGCGGCACACTTGAAAATCACCCATTAGACAAAGCTCTGTTGGAACAAAATTTCAGAAATCCCCTTCTGGGCTTTTCATATTGAGCTGCTTCTGAGAAGTAAGGAGTAAGCTTACACAGGGTTGCTTACTACACTCACTTGCCCTTGCAGTCTTTTATCCGCAGATGCCACCAACTGACAATGGCTCACCTACCCAATGCCAGCGTCACACACAGCGCGGGTTTTAGAAAGAGTCTCAACAAAGCGTTCTCTGCTCAGCAATCGTTCATTGGCTCCACTCTAGTGGGTGGTGCAATGATGATATCAAAGTGAGAATCGAAGAGTGAGTGTTCGTTGACCCCCCCCCCCACTAGCTACAACAGATTTCAGTATGTTTCTGATTTTTTACTGTAGTCCTCTACAAATTATAATATTTTCTCTTTTTGAAGTACATGATCTTCTATTTTTCAGGGCTCTTTCAAGGTGCACTTCTAGTAGAGGTGTATTTCAATTAGAGAGTGTACTTTTGTCTTTTCAGACGTTTTTAGAAACTCCCATAGTGAAATTTTTATCACAAAACTAAGACCTTTGCGATCAGCAACCGTGAAAACTCTGCTACTCAAGTTCGATTGAGTCTGCGCTCCCACACTTGTTGATAATATTGTCCTATATCCTAGGCCGTGAACATGTTTAAAAATCTAAACTTCAACCCCCTATCCTTCCAAGTGTACTCCCGATAGAGGTGTACTTATGATGGAGAAAATACGGTATGACAAGCAGGTAGCCTTCGACTCTCCTTCTATTTAACGCTTGCTAGAAATCCAGCAGCCTGCCCAATAGATTTCCGTGACTTCTTTCTGTATCAAATTGTTCGCCGGGTGCTGTTCTATTGTATTACATATTACATCAAGGCTTGATTTATTAACACTATTTACAACAGAGATAGTCATTATTACACTTTAAGTCGCCTTCCAAGTCATAAGAGCAAAGCAAAAAAATCATCTCAATTGTTCCTTATCATAGTACGATCTACAGAAAGGCGAATGCATATTTGCGACAGAGCGCATATATAACAGCAGCTTTGGATCACTTCATTATTGTTTTCGATGCCTTAGTTACATTAATCGGCCGACATGAGTTTCCAAGCTGACGGGCATTCGAAACGGCCATAGATGTTCTGTTGCCATAATTGCGAATTCCAAGTATTGTCATCAGATTACGCTGGATACTTCTGAAACACCTTCTTTCAATGACTTCGTTCAGTGATTGCCTGCTTATCTATATAAAGATCAGGACGACGCTCCATTTTCTCTCTCGCTGAGGAAACAACACTGTTACTGAGTCAATACAGAGCACAGTAGGAAGTCTGACTTCAGTCTGAGTCTGACTTAATAACGAAGAGTTGAACACAGTATATGTAAAGGGAAGGCTAATGGCAATACAATGAGAGCTAACAGTCAAGCGCGGACGTGATTGAAAGAAGATTGATGCGGGGGTGCGGGACCGTGAAAGATCAATAAAAAATCTGTTTGAGACCATGCGCCAGAAACAACGTGACAGCTTTCACCAAACTGGAAGCCAGCGCTTTCCTCTATAAAGGCAAGAAAAAAATAGAGCCGTACTATAATTCTCTATACAGAAGACCTCAAAGGACTTAGGGTAGAATACAATAATGCCGAAAAGCACACGCAAACGGCCAGCGTCATTGCTTCCATATTGTTTCGTATCGCGAAATGGCCTCATATCAACTCTTTTTGCGATTCTGATCTAGTCTGGCAACATGATTCGATACGCATGTCACTGTCTGCAACTACACTATAGTCTTCGTCGGCAGTTTGCTGAGTTCTCGCGCACTCTGACGCCGCACTACTAAATTTATGCAAAACGAAGAAAAGCCCTCCAAAACTACTTTTTTCAATAGATTCTGTTAGTCCGTAAATCAAAGAACCTGTTCAATAGCAGGTAGGGAAGGATGATAGCAGACGGATAAATCATATTTGTAATGTCTTTGACAAGAATCCCCGCTTGGCCCTGTAAGGAAACGAACTCCCACGTGATGAAGAACATCGATTCCAACGCCACCATGAGGATGACCTGAATTCAACAGAATTTCTACGTGGCTACAAAAAAATGACTAGAAATTATTATACCCCATTCGAAGTAATTGTCCAAAAGCACCAAAAGTTTTTCATTGACACCTAGCTAACAGCAGCGAAGAGACGAAATGAAGCAAAGTATCCCAGATTCTTGACGCTACGAAAACAAGCGCAGCTTGTTAATAGCTGTGACCAATAGCGATTTCGAGCACCACTGACCACACGCTACACCACACACGTTTCTAGAAGCGTCCACAACCAGGTAAACAAGTGGCAAATGTCGCCACTGAAAGTGCTTTTAAGAATGAAATTATTGTAGCTTGCCAATACCAGCAATCTAAAGAAGGCTATAATCAATGATGATTTTTCTGATACTTGAGCCTTGCGAGGTTGTAACGATGGAACTTTATTCAGCGGCCTGACGTTTCGACGCCACCGTCGTCTTCAGAGGCTTGAGCGCGGAGCAAGATTAAACTACCCGAGCAAGCGCCCAAACCACAGAGGCATTTTCGATGTGCTCTCAGAGCCAAGCCGGAAAAACCTCTGAACCTGTAAGAGGCACTCACTCCTTGTTCCACCAGGGTGAAAAGAAACGTGTGTGGTGTAGGGGTGAACCGCTCTAGATTGACCAAGTAGGAATGAACGTAACTAAGTGCACGGTGCGTAATATGGAAGCGCGCTAACCACTCAGATAAATGGTCGATCTACAGCTCGCAATGTGGAATGTAGGGAAAAAAGTCATTTGTTATTGCTGGGCATTCGTTGCGGTTGTTAATGCCTGGATTTCGAAAGAAAATCCAGAACGCCTCCAAAGCTCTTCTTGATGATATGTTCGCCTCAACTGATAAGATCGTGCACCTTCCCTCGTAATCAACCCCGTGATGAGAATCATTTCTGTGCCTGCCAAGTGGTGTTGAGAGGTTCGCTCGTCTTTTCCCTGCCAGATGTTCTTTAACTCGTATTGATAGCACCCTCCCAGTCTCACCGATGTAGGTGGAACCGCAGGCAAGGCAGTCTAGTTGGTAGATAACGCCTGTTGTTGAACAGTCCCCGATCTTTCTATATGGGCAGATGATGCAGTTATATGATGAGCAACGTTTGTCGTAGAGTCTATTCCGCACAAGTTTTCGTTTGAGGTTTTCATTAGGGATATTGACGAGAATGACGTCGTTTTGTAACTGTGTTCTCACGATACTCCGCTGAATTAGTGCACTGAGTTCGTCAGAAACGAATGGGACACGGAGAGGCAACTCCCCTTGACGCGATCGTACTTCTCAAATCCTTTGAGGTTGACGAGTACTTTGTTAAATAGGATAGCCATCCAAGGCTGCAACCTCTGATGCCAACCGTAGTGACTCTTGCAGCTCTGGATTGGATTGAATGCAGGAGTTCCGAATTTTTGAAAGAAATCCATGCATTAACAACCGCAACGAATGCCCAGCAATAACAAATGACTTTTTGCCTTACATTCCACATTGCGAGCTGTAGATCGACCATTTATCTGAGTGGTTAGCACGTTTCCATATTACGCGCCGTGCACTTAGTTACGTTCATTCCTACTTGGTCAACCAAGAGTGGTTCATCCCATCGCCGGTGGTACAAGGAGTGAGTGCCTCTTACAGGTTAAGAGAGGTTTTTCCGGCGTGGCTCTGAGAGCACTTCGAAAATGCCTCTGTGGTTTGGGCGCTTGGTCGGGTAGTTTATATTCTAATCTTGCACCGGCCTCTGAAGACGACGGTGACGTCGAAACGTCAGGCCGCTGAATAAAGTTCCATCGTAACAATCTCGCAAGGCTCAAGTATCAGAAAAAACATCATTCCAATGCCGAGGTTCCAAGAAGAGAGAAGTTGGGAGCTATGATCAATATTTCTTTTCAGATCGCAGTTACCCCAGCGGCGGTTGTCGTTTGTGTTGCTAGCTATAGATGCTCTCATGTCGCCTCTACTACTAACAAAATCGCCTCAGTAAAAATAACGGCGGCAAAGGTCTTAGTGAAACTTGCGTGCCCCATTGAAATTTGGTGCAAATTACATGCACCTATGCGCTGAGTTTCCCATCATCTGTGACACGAGTCATCGTGTCACCGTCAATCCTTCATCGAATTGCGAAGTTGAGATGGCACGCCACGGTCGATCCAGCAATGACTTGGAGCGTCCAAAAAACTCGTGCATAAAGCCATCAGGCAGAGCAAGAGTCTAACATCTTACAAAATTGTTGTCTATGACCAGATAAAGCATCATAACGAGAATGGTTGTGGGTTTCTGCTGCAACTCGCAGTGATTTTTTCTGAGTAAAAAATGACGGCACCAACTAACTGGTCTTCGCAAAAAAGTTGTTCGCGCCGTTGAACTCTAACCCACTTGAAAACCTTCTAACAAGACGGTGCTCAAGTTCTTGAGTCGCAAATTACTATTTCTGTACCATTGTCTTCTTTTCTGGATGCTGATTGGGGAAGTACCAAATCGCGGAATCGTTCCATGTTTACTATATTGCGATGAATGTTATACTCTGGCTCGGGGTTAAATTTAGTGTGTGTCACTGCGGACTCGCGCTGCGGCTACGCGACGCATAGGCTTCGTACGAGCTTACGCGCCCGCCCCTCATCAGCTGATTCTTCACCTTCATGGTGTTGGTTATTTCTCTTTTTTGTCAGCAGTTTCAGGTCTCGAAACTCTACGGTTTTTACAGTACGACCGTTTGATTTTAGGAGAAGCAGGAATCGACGGTAGCAAATACCTAGAAGCCGCTCATTTCTGGGGTGGTAGTAATTGGGGTGTTAAACGCGAGTTAACAGGAGTTAAATTCGCGTTAAACGCGAGTTTAATCACACCAGATTGTAATGATAACTCTTTATAGTTAAGAGAGAACTCGCTCTAATTTCACCCTAACATCCCCCAGTGGTAGGTCCCTTATATACTTTCAATGAAAACGCCCCGAAAAAGCAACAATTGTAATCTTTGTTACGAAAAATAGCCTTTTCAAAACGTTTTCAGGTCTGTTTTTTCTCTAAAATTCCGACATGTGGCATCCTCGCGGTAAGGTCGCGTTTAACATACTCTCGCAGACAGCATGGAAATAGTGCTGAAGTGCGAGAGGAACTGGCGGTTAACGAAAAACTCCTCCCGAGGAGTTTTTGGATGCGGTTAGCAAGATACAGTAGGAAAGTTTTGACCATCTATACTGAGGGCAAGTATGAGTTTAATTAATGCAGAGGGTTAAGGAAGTGTGGTAGCACTGTTAGCCATTTTGATTCAGGACGTCAGCCTATCTTTAAAACTGAAAGGTGTTCCGGGGATAGTCTTTTAACGGCTTCCGCCAGGAAAACGGGCGATGAGGGATCAAAAACAAAGCGGGGATCATTGCTGAAACACGTTCTTCTTTGGTGGCACTAATCAATCCCTCCCTATCAGGTGTTAATTTTTCGACGAGCGCCGACACTTCTATCCTTTTTCCTATTTGCCTTCTAAAATTCTTCCGCTTTGCTATTATCAGATTAGTTTCATTTTCATAATTCATTGCATAGCACAGGCTATGAGGAGTATCCAGTAAATTACCAGGCCGTCCAATAATTCCTGTCCGAAAATTTTCAAAATTCTATAATTTTCTTTAAAAATGTTATAATATCGGGCAAGTGTAAGAACCTTCTAGAAGGTTCTCCAAAGTTCTACGCTAGGGGTATATAAGGCGCAGTCGCCGCGTCTAGCTACCAGTACACGCTAAAATGCACCAAGGTCGAATTCGCACGTTCGTGTACTACGAGTGGCTGCTGGGCAACGACAAGGGCACCGCGGTCACCAACATCTACAGAGCGTGCAAGGAGGATGCAGAGTCCCAACGCACAGTCAGCCGCTGGTTCAATCGTTTCTAGAGCGGCGGCACGAGTCTCGAGGACAGGGAGCACAGCGGGAGGCCTTCTACGGTGGATGCAGACGAAGTCCGTCGCTGTATCAAGGAGAAGACGGAAGCCACCACCCGTGAACTGGCGACGACGCTCGGCTGCAGCAAGTCCACCATCCACAATCGACTCAACTTACTCGGCTACCACAAAGTTCCGGCCCGTTGGATCCCCCACCGTCTGACGGACGCCAACAAGCAGAGCCGCGTGGCCGTCTGCCAGTCCCTCCTCCTTCGTCCGCATCGCAAGGAGTTTCTCGAGGACCTGGTCCTTGGGGATGGGAGCTGGGTCCTCTCCGACAACGTCGCCCGCCGTGCCGTCTGGATCCCGCGCGGAAAAGAGCCGCCGACGACGCTGAAAGCCGACCTGCACCCGCTGAAGATCATGTTCTGCTGCTGGTGGGACACCAAGGGAATGCTCTACTTCGAGCTGCTCCCGCAAGGCAGGACGGTCACCGCCTCCATCTACACTGATCAGCTCGAGAAACTAGCCGCCGCCATCCGAGAAAAGCGTCCCCGACGGGCCTCGGTCCACCTGCTGCACAACAACGCGCGCCCCCACGTGGGGAAGGAGACCCAGCAGAAGTTGGCAACGCTCGTCTGGGAGACGGTTGCCCATCCGCCGTATTCCCGGGACCTCGCCCCCTCCGACTACCACTTGTTCCGCCCGCTTAAGTAACATTTGGCCGGAAGAAAATTCACCAACTACGACAACCTCAAATCCGACATCGCGGAATTCTTCGAGTCGCAGCCCCCGGAGTTCTGGGTGAAGGGCATCGGCGACCTGCCCAATCGATGGGCCACTGCTGTAGATAACTGTGGTGATTATATTGTTGATTAGACTTGTTTTTCAATAAAGTTGAAAAAAAATTAAAACGGTGAAATTTTCGGACAAGAATTAGTGGACAACCTGGTATTTGCTTGCTCGCGTTTCGAACAGGTTTTCACAACCTTTTTAGTGCAAAAAAGTGAAAATTTCCCAAGCCACTGATTTTCAAGTGATTTGATGCTTTAGTAATGTTTAATCAGCATTAGTCGGGGCGTATCGGGCGAGTTTTGTGGGAAAGAAATGCGAACTTATTCCCAAAACCAACTGTATTTGTTCTCCTTTTTCTGCAAGATTCGAATACTTCTCTTTCATTGCCAGATCAGCGCCATCGTGGCCTCTTATTTTTTTGAGGGTCCATTTTTACCTTGAAATATGTGTACAAAACCTTTTTCTTGCACGATGCGCATATGAGTGTGTAACGGTGTTTCTATATATTTTCAGCACTTACTGCGGGCGGGGGATTAGTTTCATTTTGAGAAGACGGCGAACACTTCACAAATTCTACTGCATCAATGACCGAAACCACACCACTACCCCAATATCGGACGCCAGACTTCAGTTGCACGCTTCCAAAAAAAACACTCAATTCTTTTTCAAGAACGAAAATAGACTATCTAGTTTATCATCATTCTTATAAGTTTTTAACTGTCCATTTCAGTTGAATGCAGGACATTCTTTGAATTTATGCATTACTCTACGAGTTTCGGAATGTCTTTTTCGCACCTAGCGTTACCTTCCCAAGAACACGTGGTAAATAATTCTTCCAGAAATTTTCAAATTTTCGTTCGCTCGAAGTTTCTTTTGGAGAAATTTTTTGTTTTTCAAAAAAACTTTTGTTTGAAAAAATTTTTAAAAAAAGTTAACAAAGTTACTACAAATCCAAACTTTTGTCAGATCATACGCATTTGATTGATTGAGGCTAATGATTAACCCAACATGTCTTTTCGAGAGTGGTCCTGAAAACTCACGGAGCTCATAAAAAATTACGAGAATTAGGATTTTCAAGGAAAATTTAAAAATTTGCGTTCTTATCGTGTTTCGAACAAGCGAAATAATACGAAGTTTCCTCTGAATGCTCTTCCTAATGAATAAAATAAATAGCATTACTTGTATAATCTTTCCGATCCCTCGTCTTTCCACCGTAAACGTCGTTCGTGTCCAAGTGTAGGAAATACCTATGCGGACGAAGGTCACGCATAATGTATGTGTAAGCAGAGGAGCGTAAGCAGAGATTTCGTTGAACCGGCAACAAACCGTGGCACCTATGCCGCTTTTCGTAGCCGGCCAGGAGGTGGCGGTTTGTTCGCGTTAATCTAGCGGCTCTACTGCATTTATGTCGCGGTATGTTGGCGGCTTGGAGGTGGCAGTTTATTCGCGGTTAACACACCATTTACTACCACCCCTGATCACTTATTTGTTCATTTCGTGGTATTGCCGAATTAGAACTTGTACTTAGTTTTCGTTACTGCCTTTGGAGTCCTCTAACAAAATTCTCATTGATCGTTAATCTTTTCGGGATTTTTCCGCTGAATTTAAAACTTTAGCAAACTTTCGTCATATAACAAGCATAGCTTTTGAAGATCGAAAATTGTTGAAAAAAAAATGTCAGAAATAGAAAAAACTGAGAAAATTCCCATAATCCGTCATGATCAGCTGGTGACGGCGGACGCGGGAGCTCGAAGGAAACCGATGCGTCGCGTGTTCGCAGAGCGAGTACGCCATGGAACGCACTACATTTAAAGGCATACACGCTCGTAAACGTGGTTGAGATAACAGTGCGAATCGAACCGTATTGCTTACAACATAATGCCTACGCATTTTGAAGTGTCAAAAATGATCCACATTGTCGCTAAATAAGTTAGAAGTTAGCCCCGCCCTGTATTTTCACGCCCACTGTATTTGCTCTTTTGCTCCAATGCAGGGTTGCTGGGCCATCTTCGCCGTCAGTGACGTGTGTGGTTCACTTGTTAGGCAATCTACCAACAGTACCGACGGTGAATATGACCCAGTAATCTTGCGTTGCAGGAAAAGGGCAAATCCGGGGGCGTGAAAATACAGGGCAGGGCCAACTTCTAACTCATCTAGCGGCATTGTGGTTCGTTTTTGACACTTCAAAATGCGTAGGCGTTGCATTCTGTGCCATACCATTCTATTTTCGTAGTTATCTCAATTACGTTCACGAGCGTGTATGCTGCCTTCAACCCCGAACCAGAGAATGAATCTGGTATCTTGTTAAATTGAGGCAGCGTCCCAGACTTTCAAGAGCGGGTGATTGCGTGAAATCGATGATCATTTTGAGCAACTTTTTGTGAGCTCCTAGCGGTCGCTTTTGCGCACTTCATGAAGGAAGAAACAAGTTTCAAGCCTACTGCTTCCTTCCCGCAACGACAGGCGCTGAGAACTACTTGTACTGTACTCAAACCTCAAATCCCCTACACATCCATTTTAAATCGTGGCGAAGTAGCAGCGAACGAGGCGACCGGAATGATTGATCACAAGCTCAAATATAAGTTTGACAAGACGATTTGGGTGTTTGCCCGTGCAAGGCCTCTTTGAAAGTTCGATCGAATATCGTCGCGATCGAATAGAAGCCTCTCACATCTGGTGTCGCGTCGCAAAATCAGTTCGCAGAACGTTCAGACTTTTTCGCCTCAGAAAGTGTTGGATGCGCGCAGTTCGGCGACGCGATGCATTGCACCGTGACGCGAAAAATCGCATCACCGAACAAACGATTGCGTCCCACTGCAATCGCCATCCAGAAGAGGTCTTAATTTGGTTGGCATTCCCAGCGTTAAGGACCGCTCGGTAGATATAACCAGTATCTATCAAAAAGGGGTCTTCCAAGCAAAAGAGGTTTGGTTGGCGTCAGAAACGTTCCAACAAAAAGGGAACAATAGGTAAGTTGAATGAGGAGAGTCTACAAAAAGTGAACAATAGTTTCTGAGACTGATTTTCCTGGCCGATGCTTCTTAATAGCAAAAACAAACCGTTGCGGTGTTTTACACGGAAGCACTCTGTGGTTCCAAAACTCGTCTTGACTACACGAAAACCGTTAAAAAGTATGTGCATGTAAACCTAATACTTACCATCAGAATAGAAGATGATGCCAAAAACACAGACGGACGGTTAGCTCCAGCTGCTACGAGAAGCGAAACCAAAGTGCAACATCTAATGAGAATATTTTTTAAAATAATCTCGTCAACGAATAGAAGTCCATTCTTGGAAACCATTGAACTCTTCCTTGTGAAGTACCACAACGGTTTGTTTCTGCTGTTAAGAAGTATCGGGCAGGAAAATCAGTCTCAGAAACTATTGTTCACTTTTTGTAGACTCTCCTCATTCAACTTACCTATTGTTCCTTTTGTTGGAACGTTTCTGACGCCAACCAAACCTCTTTGCTTGGAAGACCCTTTTTGATAGAATTGTTCACTTTTTATTGATATTACGAAGTAATATCCTGAAAAATCTTCAATAATTTTCGAATAGCATGGATTGCTATAATAATCAGTAAGCAACAAACTTGTTGCGCACGCTAAAAATGAAGCGCTACTCACTTTCCACGACGTCCTGATGATGTCAGAAAATGCCCTATGCACTTGGCACCACCTTGGCACGACGTCCTGATGACGTCACCAGATGCTTTATGCACTTGGCACGACGTTCTGATGACGTCATCAGATGCCCTGTGTACTTTACGTGAAATTCTGATGACGTCATCAGATGCCCTATGTACTTTACATGACACCCTGATGACGTCATCAGATGCCCTATGTACTTTGCATGACACCCTGATGACGTCATCAGATGCCCTATGTACTTTACATGACACCCTGATGACGTCATTAGATGCCCTATGTACTTTACATGACACCCTGATGACGTCATCAGATGCCCTATGTACTTTACATGACACCCTGATGACGTCATCAGATGCCCTATGTACTTTACATGACACCCTGATGACGTCATCAGATGCCCTATGTACTTTACATGACATCCTGATGACGTCATCAGATGCCCTATGTACTTTACATGACACCCTGATGACGTCATCAGATGCCCTATGTACTTTACATGACACCCTGATGACGTCATCAGATGCCCTATGTACTTTACATGACACCCTGATGACGTCATCAGATGCCCTATGTACTTTACATGACACCCTGATGACGTCATCAGATGCCCTATGTACTTTACATGACACCCTGATGACGTCATCAGATGCCTTATGTACTTTACATGACACCCTGATGACGTCATCAGATGCCCTATGTACTTTACATGACACCCTGATGACGTCATCAGATGCCCTATGTACTTTACATGACACGTTGATGACGTCATCAGATGCCCTATGTCCTTTCCATGACACCCTGATGACGTCATCAGATGCCCTATGTACTTTACATGACACCCTGATGACGTCATCAGATGCCCTATGTACTTTACATGACATCCTGATGACGTCATCAGATGCCCTATGTACTTTACATGACACCCTGATGACGTCATCAGATGCCCTATGTACTTTACATGACACCTGATGACGTCATCAGATGCCCTATGTACTTTACATGACACCCTGATGACGTCATCAGATGCCCTATGTACTTTACATGACACCCTGATGACGTCATCAGATGCCCTATGTACTTTACATGACACCCTGATGACGTCATCAGATGCCCTATGTACTTTGACACCCTGATGACGTAATCAGATGCCCTATGTACTTTACATGACACCCTGATGACGTCATCAGATGCCTTATGTTTTTACATGACACCCTGATGACGTCATCAGATGCCCTGTGTACTTTACATGACACCCTGATGACGTCATCAGATGCCCTATGTACTTTACATGACACCCTGATGACGTCATCAGATGCCTATGTACTTTACATGACACCCTGATGACGTCATCAGATGCCCTATGTACTTTACATGACACCCTGATGACGTCATCAGATGCCCTATGTACTTTACATGACACCCTGATGACGTCATCAGATGCCCTATGTACTTTACATGACACCCTGATGACGTCATCAGATGCCCTATGTACTTTACATGACATCCTGATGACGTCATCAGATGCCCTATGTACTTTACATGACACCCTGATGACGTCATCAGATGCCCTATGTACTTTACATGACACCCTGATGACGTCATCAGATGCCTTATGTACTTTACATGACACCCTGATGACGTCATCAGATGCCCTATGTACTTTACATGACACCCTGATGACGTCATCAGATGCCCTATGTACTTTACATGACACCTGATGACGTCATCAGATGCCCTATGTACTTTACATGACACCCTGATGACGTCATCAGATGCCTTATGTACTTTACATGACACCCTGATGACGTCATCAGATGCCCTATGTACTTTACATGACACCCTGATGACGTCATCAGATGCCTTATGTACTTTACATGACACCCTGATGACGTCATCAGATGCCCTATGTAGTTTACATGACACCTGATGACGTCATCAGATGCCCTATGTACTTTACGTGACATCCTGATGACGTCATCAGATGCCCTATGTACTTTACATGACACCCTGATGACGTCATCAGATGCCCTATGTACTTTACATGACACCCTGATGACGTCATCAGATGCACTATTTACTTTACATGACATCCTGATGACGTCATCAGATGCCCTATGTACTTTACATGACACCCTGATGACGTCATCAGATGCCCTATGTACTTTACATGACACCCTGATGACGTCATCAGATGCCCTATGTACTTTACATGACACCCTGATGACGTCATCAGATGCCCTATGTACTTTACATGACACCCTGATGACGTCATCAGATGCCCTATGTACTTTACATGACATCCTGATGACGTCATCAGATGCCCTATGGACTTTACATGACACCTGATGACGTCATCAGATGCCCTATGTACTTTACATGACACCCTGATGACGTCATCAGATGCCCTATGTACTTTACACTGACACCTGATGACGACGTCAGATGCCCTATGTACTTTACATGACACCCTGATGACGTCATCAGATGCCCTATGTACTTTACATGACACCCTGATGACGTCATCAGATGCCTTATGTACTTTACATGACACCCTGATGACGTCATCAGATGCCTTATGTACTTTACATGACATCCTGATGACGTCATCAGATGCCCTATGTACTTTACATGACATCCTGATGACGTCATCAGATGCCCTATGTACTTTACATGACACCTGATGACGTCATCAGCTGCCCTATGTACTTTACATGACATCCTGATGACGTCATCAGATGCCCTATGTACTTTACATGACACCCTGATGACGTCATCAGATGCCCTATGTACTTTACATGACATCCTGATGACGTCATCAGATGCCCTATGTACTTTACATGACACCCTGATGACGTCATCAGATGCCTTATGTACTTTACGCTGACACCTGATGACGTCATCAGATGCCCTATGTACTTTACATGACACCCTGATGACGTCATCAGATGCCCTATGTACTTTACATGACACCCTGATGACGTCATCAGATGCCCTATGTACTTTACATGACACCCTGATGACGTCATCAGATGCCCTATGTACTTTACATGACACCCTGATGACGTCATCAGATGCCTATGTACTATGACATCCTGATGACGTCATCAGATGCCCTATGTACTGATAGCCTGCGACCACTGGCAGTGGCTAGTGGCAGGAACGAGGAACGAGGGACGAGGAACGAGGGACGAGGAACGAGGACGAGGAACAGGACAGGAGGGACGCGTTACAAGAAAAAACGCGAATTTTAGCTAAGCTTCCGCCGATCTAACTTTGTTAATTTTCAATCGATTTGGCTCAAATTTTGTCAGCGGGTGTCTTCTATACTCTCTCACTTATATCCAGAAGGAAATCTCTAGAAAATTTGTTTTACAGGTTTTATTAACTACTTTACCAAAATCTAAGTGATCACAAGTGCCAGGCAAAACCAAACCTCTCCAGCCGCTTCGCGGCTGGAGCGATAAGTACGCTTTCTCGCCACGTATGGACGCTGCGTAACACCAGCTTTTGATTGACTTCCCGTATTCTGGTGCATCCCATTCTTAATGCTGGACCTCCTCATTTCCCGACAAAGGAGTAGTGGTTCCATCAAACAGGAAACTGCCGTTGACGCAATATGAGACCCTTCAAGGGAAGAAAATTTGCTGTGAGGCCGTTGAGAAAGAAACTGCCTTGAAGTCGAAAAAATAGGAGTCGTTAGTTATTTTTATTCATGATATCAATGAATGATACTTTGTGCACGAACTGCACATTCACTACGTTTTGATTCTCTCACCTGTATGGTCATTCTCATCTCTTTGCTATTTCGGGACATCACCTTCGAGTATCTTAGATAAAGCAGCAAAGCAGGATGCACAGTCGCACTGAGACTCATCACGAGGTAATTGGACGCATTGTTAAAACTGAAAAGAAAGAAGCGCAGTATTAAATAGAATGGTAGGGCTAGTTGGCTGCGAAAATAGTGTAAAACAGTGTCGGATCTCACCATTTGGTGAAGCGCAGCCAAGGTAGAGCCCCTGCAAGGTAAAGCAGCAAACGTTGGCTGTATGCAATATTGATTGTGATTCTGGCACATAAATACATTCGGCACGGATCGTGTCGACCGTTTTGGTTTCCACTTGACGCAGTAGTTCTCATAGGCGCAAACCGGGCGCACATAGAGTTCGCGAGATAAATTTAGCCTAGTGAATGGACGAGGATGCGACGGTAGATCGCCGTGCGTGAAGCTGACCTGTGATGCCGCCAACACCGCTCGGCCAGCCGCCTGGTCCATGCGTCAGATTAAATCGAATGTTATGGCATAGGTGCGCAAAAATTGTGCCAACGCGAACTACACCTTTGAGAGGGAACCAAAACGGTCACTGCAATCCGACCCGGCTGTACTCAGGCGATTCTCGGCCCCGAGCCGCACCGACCGAACAGGAATCGGAGCCGCCTGACAGTTCGGCTCGTTCTCCCAATCTTCGGGCCACTGCTGTTGCTGTTCGGGCGAACCGGAGCAGTCCGGACAGCACCAGGAGTGGCCCGGAAAGCAACAGCAGTGGCCCGGACAGCAACAGAAGCCAACTCGCAGATTGGGAACACGGGCGGAACTGTCAGGCGGCTCGGGGCCGACAATCGCTCCGACTTGCATACAATACAATTTTACACATCAGAAAAGAGGGCGCACTTGAAATGCATCCCACCGAAGTTTTGTTCTCCCATCACAGATTTCCTGCAATACTACTGCTCTTACCGAAAGACAAATCCAAGCTAAATCTGCTGTAGCACGCAACACGATGATAATCGTACTGGACAAAAGTTAATCATGCGGTGACCCCGTAGCCTCACCATGATTATGCCCATGTTGCGTAATGCAACAGCGCCTGTCTGCAACTGCGGACCAATTTCGTCAATTCAAGCCCCCGCAAAATACTCAGCTGACGGAACTTGGTAGACATTGTTTAGAATCCTTTTTGAATGGCGGGAGCCCAGTTTCTCAAACAATCAATAATCGACTCTTTATAGGTGCGAAACTTTCCTAGATTCTGGGTCTAATTCTATGTGGAAGAAGAGGTTAACGGGACAATTCCAATAGTGTAATCTACGTGAACCCCCCCCCCTTTCGGTAAACATCCGACTGACTCAATATACAGTGCGTTCGGAAATGATAGGGACACCCCTGAAAACCACAGTCTTTATGTTTAAATTGAGTGCGGCGTTCAGTAATGCTCTTAAATGAATTCAGCAAGGGAAATAACATCTGTTCAATTATTTCTATAACAATAGCATAAAATTGTAATATTTTATTTTAAATTGTCACATTATTCGCCGTTCGGAAATGATAGGGACACTATTAAAAAACAAAAATTATCAAACAATGAATGAACAAAACATACACATACATGAAATCTAATATGTTATCGCACCTCCAAAGATGGAAATCAATTCAAAAATTCTATTCGGCAAAGAAGTGATCAGATTGGATATCACATTTTTGTCCAAATTTCTCCAGGCTTCGAGTACAGCGGCCCTTAGCTCGTCTACGGCCCCATACTGCTTGCTATTCGCGTAAATCTGGCGCGAAATTGTGCCCCAGATATTCTCTATCGGGTTGCAGCCAGGACTACACGCCGGTCATTCCATCACGCGAACTCGGTTTTGTTGAAGCCACGCCTTTGTGGATCTGGAGACATGGACCGAAGCGTTAGCTTGCTGGAAAATGTAGCGCTGACGCCTGTTTCCAGGGAAGAACGGCAGAAGATGCGCACGCAATGTTTCTTGATACTCCTCCGAATCCATCCGACACGAAGTGGAGGCGATTTCCAGAAAACCTTCGCTGCAGAATGCTCCTCAACACATCAGCGAACCGCCTGCGAAATTTCTTCGACTAAATACCATCGGATCCTTGCGAAGATCTCTCCAGTAGCATCGAGCACCGTCAGGTCCATCAAGGTTAAACTTCTTCTCGTCGGAGAAAATTACCTGGAACATGTCGCCTTTATCTTTTTAAATCTTATCGGGTTTTTAGAAAATCCCTTACCTTTAACCAGTCTGTTGCCATGTTGTTCCTTGCAAACCGGAGTCGAGCTACTTTGTGGGCTTCTGAGAGTGATGGAGCCTTCTTCATCACTTGTCGGACGATGTTTTCGTCTGCGTTTACGACGCTCCACAGTAGTCTTCGACACATTGAGCGACAACTGAGCTCTCACTTGGTTGAGAGACAGACTACTGTTTGAGCAGAGTCGGCTTATCCTTCATGCATCCCTGCCGCTGACCTTTCTTGGGCGTCCAGGACTCTTCGCCAAGCCGTAGAAGTCTGGATCTCGTAGGGACTGGCTGATGCAGTTGGGGGAACGTTCGAGCTGGGAGGCAATTCGACGTTGGGTCAGCCCGGCAGCGTTGAGGGCACGTATTTGGGCTTGTTCGGAAACAGTAGGCGATGTACCACGGCCCAAGATTGGAATAAAGATGTTGGGTGTCCTCGTGTTGCGTTCATGTAGTGAACTTGTAACGGGAAATTTTGTTCGAAGTGAAAAATTCCATTCTTTGCAGGGTGTCCCTATCATTTCCGAATGGTGAAATTTTCTAAATGTAAAGGCAAAATCTTATGAAATTAGGCACGGTTTCAAGGAAGTTGCGAACAGAGGTTTTTTCTCACGCTGAATTCATTGATGAACAGTATTCATCACCAATCCCAGAAGTTTTTTGAAAATCTCATTTTTTAGAGGTGTCCCTATCATTTCCGAACGCACTGTATAAGTACAACGACAAAGCCTACAGTGCTGCGTCGACAAAAACTTGGTATGATCTGCCGACGTATGTTTCGCAGTGCAATAGCACTTATATGATGCTTCAACACAGCTGTAATGTTGTTTTTATCACCTCTGCGAAGCCTTTCGTTCCAGTTGAAAAGGCGTCTTTCCGAAATGAGACTATATACAGATCACTTCAGAAGTGTGAAAACACCAACTGAAACTCCGTAACACAAATGCACTTCTCAGAATAGCAATACAAGCCTGTTTGTAGCGGGAAAATGGGAAGTGGCACACACTGACCTTAAAACTACATATTCATATTTGTATCTCAGCGGTACGAAGGTGAGATGTCGTGGAATATAGGCAACTCCTATCAGAGTGGTCATATTAAGTGCTAAATAGATAACGTAGAAGACTATGATTGCCAAGATACTCCCCTGAAAAAATCAGGTTTTAACGTCAAATAACCTACTGCCCGCACACATATTCACTAGAGTGTCCAGTCCGAATTGAATACCCAAGATGCTAAAGTTGGAGGCTTTCGGGTGGTCGTCTTGTGGCGCCAAACAGTGATAAGATTAGGCTTATCAGAGGGTAGGACTAAGCAGCGCTATTGGTTACCGACGTGGCGCCGACCAATAGCGGTGCCTAGCCCCTCCCTCCGATCCGCCCACTCTCCACATTGTTTGGCGCCACAAGACGACCACCCGATGCTTTCGTGAAAAATGTACTCATTTCAAACTTCACGAGCACCGAGCGGTCGTGCTACGTGCATTTCACAACTGGATAGGGGGCTCTCTCTCAGTGTAGTGGTGGGAGGCGTACGGGGCGAGATTTCGCAACTGGCGGAGAACTGAATGCGTAGTCCTTGGGGAATGCTGCGGACTTTATGCACCCTCAATTGTACACCGGAGAGCAGGTTACATAGCGATCTGCAGTGATAAGCTGCTAAAACCGCAATCATTGACAGCGAATGAGCTTTCTCAGCCTCGCCCTCAGACAATCGTTTTAAAGGCAGTGTCCACGATAAAAACCATGTCTGATTTTTTTGTGGAGATCGGCAGTTGCGGGGCCTAGCGGAACCCTAACGTTGAAAAAACTGAGAAAAGTGAGCACGGAACGGTCCCCTACGGCCCCAGAGTTGGACACCCATCAGCTCGTCACCCCCAGATGCACTTTCCACGCCCACCGACGTGAACAAATGAATGCTCGAGATTGTGAGATGAGCGATCGTTTACGGTCCATAGCCCAGTTCTTCCCTTCATCCTCAACCTCTCTCTCTCTACTCAGGTCAGCTCGCATACATCGACTGCAAAAGACGGAAGTCACAAGCCTCGGACAACTCGTCCACCATGTTTCCTTAGCTCAATATTTGAGGGACCATAACTCTTTGAGGGGAACAGAAACACGATTTCTATCGTGAACACTGCCTTTAACCATTATAAGATTGCACAGGTTACAGTGATCCAGATCCCATCAGCAATCTTTTTGACCAAAGGAAGAATCAAGTATGGCAGACGTAGCGCCTCCAGTCTACCAGCAATAAGATTCATTCACGAATCTGATACTGGTACTCTTTTAAAAATGCATTGATGAGACGATATATGGCGCGTTCAAAAGTAGACGCACCCCTCCGCCCTCCCCCCCCCCCTATGATTGTAACTGTACTCGTCGTGCCGAAAAGCCCTGGTGCGCATTATTTCAGTGGTTAGATTGGAAACGTACGTAACTTTGGGTTCAAATAAGAGAAAAGGCTGTGTCAAAAGTGTGGACGCACTATTGAAAATGCGAGAAGAACACACACTTCATCGTGAGGGTTATATGTACGGGTGTTGTGTGATTATGCATACAGGGGCCAAGGTTCAAATCTCATCCCGTCGACATAAGTCGGCTTCTGTGGTCTTTTCTTTTCTTTGACCCTCTCTCTAAAATTATTCAAAATTTCGTGGCTTGAAATCGTTTTTGAAATCAATGGTGGTCAGACGCCTGAGTCCTCCATTTGTAAGAAATAAATCGACTCGTAGTAATCTTCGATAATCTTTCCCACTTCCCGTAGGCAGCGTCCATACGTGGCGAGAGCGGGCGTTCCCGCTGTTTTGCGCCTCTCGACGCTCCTCAACGCCAGAGCAGCTCTGAGAGAAATTGCCTCTGCGGCTCCGCAATAGTGCCGCTTCGGAGCCTAGAGGAACCGAAGTGGCACTACCGCGGAGTCGCGGCGGCACTACCGCGGAGCCGTCGCGGTGAAGCGGCAGTGCCACTGCGGCTCTGCGGTAGTCCCGCCGCGGCTCCGGGAGAGTATCCTATATGAAGTTGTTTAAGAATTACAATACAATTTGGTTGGCCTAAGAACAAAAATACGCACCTGTGGTTGTCACGTCCTCTGTATGATTGAGACAGAGGTTACCGCCGTTTTTGAGCCCAAGGAAATACGGAATGTACCTCAAACTTGGGTAATTGAACCGGCTGCAATTTCGTTTCACAACACAGGACAGTACATCGTACTCCACGCGTGTTCGCTGCTGCATCCTCGAGGAGCCGGCGCGGGTCCAACGCGGAGCCGCTGCGGTACTATCGCGGCGATGTCCAGGCACGAGACACGGCCACAAAATCGTCTGATCACGGAGCCGCTGCGGTACTGTTGCGGAACTATCGCGGCACAGTCGAGGGTCGCGGTACTTTCCCGGCGCTGGCGCTATAAATTTTCTCAGAGAGCCTGTGCCCGCAAATCAACACAGGCAAAAACCCCCTACCTCGCGCTGATTCGATTGAAAACGTGTGATCCATCGCTCGAGTCGGCGCAACGGCTGATGATTTTCCACGGTTTTCGACTTCCGTGGTGGGATTATGAGAAACAAGGGCAACAGTTGTGATGCAGGTTTAATGCCACCTGCTTTAGTTATGGAGCAGTAAGCTTGAAACTTGCTGCTTGCTTCGTGGTGCTGGCGTAAGCGCGCGAGAGCGAGCGGGCGAGGGCGCGCGAGAAGAAGCGCATGTGAGCGGCTAGCGAATCGTGTGCCCACGATGACCATTGATTTTGCGTAATCGCACGCTCTCGCCACGTATGGACGGAGCCGTACGCGAGCCTAGAGAACTGATCTAAGGGAGTCGTTTCGAAGCAGGTTTCTTCTTGAAAACGAATCATAGCCTACTCAGGAGATTCTCGGCCCCGAGCCGCACTGAATAGCGATCGGAGCCGCCTGACAGTTCGGCTCGTTCTCCCAATCTCCGGGCTACTGCTGTTGCTGTTCGGGCCAACCGGAATAGCCCGGACACCAACAGCAGTGGCCCGGAAAGCAACAGCAGTGGCTCGGACAGCAATAGGAGCCGACTCGCAGATTGGAAAAACGAGCCGAACTGTCAGGCGGCTTGGGGCCGATAATCGCCTGAGTAAGTCTTGAGACCCTCTACCAAAGGAGGTGAAGGCAAGTATCTAAATTCCATACGTGGGCGCTGTCAATTTCAGTGAACCCACATTTTTGTTATTTTTCGCATTCCCTGAAGAGATACAGGTGGCTAACTTCGTGGTTAAATGAGTAAGAATATTTTTCATCGAATTTTGCTTTTCTCATTGATTTTCAAGCAAATCGTTCATCGACAAAATTGACCGATTTCTGAGAAAAGTTGGTAATATGTGCTTAAATCGATATAAAACCTTCAGAGACACTTATGCTCCAAGGTTTCCGCCTTTACGTCGTCAGGTAAACAAAAAAAGTGGCACGAATCAAGCTATTGTGAGCACTTACCAATCCCACAATTAAGCTTCGGCGATTTGCTCTCGCGATCTTTCAATAGATGGTCCAAGGACTTCAGCAATTGCAGGCTTTCAAGCATACACCCTCTGCTTAAAAATAACCCTATTGGAGCAGCTCTTTACGGTCACATGGAGGAAGGAGCAACATTTACCGCAGCCGACTCAATGCCGAGTTTTACTGTGAAAAATCAGGGGACCTTCAGGCGTTTGCAACGCCACAAAATTTTGGACGTTTTGATAGAGAGGTTCATTGAAAAGAAAAAGCTACAGAAGCCGATTAGTCACGCGGGATGGGGATGAGATGAGATTTCAAACCTTGTCACCACATTTAAAGCGCACCCTGTAGGTATTCACCACGGTAAGTTCGAATGCCGCGCGCTATCTGTCTCTTTTAGAGCTAGCCTATCTTATAATATGATGATGTGAGTAAAGTGGGTGCGACCAACCAGAGAATCGGTGAGCACAACTCTTAAGGGGCAACACGGAGTGCGGACCAAAAAAGTTGGCTCCTCAGAAGGTTGCGATATAGGTTGATTTGCTTCCAACTTGAAGACGACGACCAGTCAGATTCCGGTGCAGCGGGGAGACGATGTAAATAAAAAGGGAAAGAATGAGCAGTTCCCAGGATTAGTGGACTCTACGCGGGGAAAACGGTATGTGGCGCAAAGAATTGTGATTTGAATAGTCGTGCTGCCGCGTCTCACGAACACGCGAGACCTGTATGAAATGTCTATTCTGATGTTTAGATAAGGAGACTATCAGAAAAACAAGGGCGATTCATCTTACATACTGCGAAATACAATAGCTGTTCTGAACTTTTTTCCAGGTAGTGATAAACTCTCACTCTCACGTTATGTAGTACGACACAGAAGCGCTAAGCACGTATGATACAAACTTTTGGTTCAAATGAACGTTTCACATCGCATGTACATGTTTCCCAATACTCGAAACCTTTCTTGTGAATTCTCTGAATTGGATTTGTGACAAATTTCTAGCAGCTAGAAAAAACTAGCACTTCACAGATTGACTGATCCTCTGATCAAAATGAGCCTGCACTTTTATCTGATAAGAAGCTATGTCAGAACGTGAGAAGACATCCGTGTAGTTGAGCACGGCTTTGCATCAACTCCAGTGAGAAGATGGGGGTGGGGGATGGTGACGCACCGACTTTGTAACAGGCATTAATCGCTCGTATTGTGGGAGTTGATTCCATGACAGAGGAAAATAGCTATTGTCAATGTTGTACACTGCTGCAAGCCTATCGTTTGAACAGGATTGGGTTAGGGGTATTGTACACCGCATCAGTGGTCTGACAAAGCAATTGAGGATACAATGAACTAGTGGATTTGAAAGTAAAGGGTTACTCTCAAGACACTGAAGTCTTGCAACTTACCGTCCACATTCTATGACAGAAAACACTCCTTATCCTATTTGGAAAAATGACAATAATAATGCGATGAATAACCAGTAGTATATGAAAGTAGGGTAAGCAGAAAAGAGGTGCAAATGCCAAGTCTCCGAGAATCTGAAACATATGGAAAACGTTTCTACACCTACAGCAGGCACAGGACGATGTCTGTGGCACGAAAACTACTCTAAGAGTAAGCCATTGCTGCTTACTTGGCAAACAAAGAAATCCTGACTGTATGACAGGTGAAACATAGCCAGTGTGGCGGCTATGGCTTCAACAATGACGTTTTGGACGCCGCATATGGAAATACCAGCCAATATTGTCAGCGAAAAATTCGCTTCCCAACCACACAAACGACGAACACCCTGAAACTTCGCCATTGCAGCTTGCATAGGTTGGTGAATGATAATCTTCGAAGTAGTTTTTAGATTGAGAAAGGCTAGCTGTTTGCCTGAGAGGTATCTTGCTCTGCACTACTGCGCTACACTTAACGTGAGAATTCCTAATCTTTCAAGATCCCCATGACCAACACTACATACAAAAAGGCTGAAAAGTTTCCGGAATCTACTAGGTGGTGTGAAAAGTTGTGCCTATCATATGTGAATCATCAAACCAACCCATTATATAAACCAAAACATTTACTAGATCAAAGGCCCATGAGCCGGCGCCCAGCTCGCCTATAATTAAAATTCCTCTGCCGAAGTTTGTTTAAAGGCAGTGTTCACGATGAAAATCGTTTTTCTGTTTTTCCGCCTATCTTGAAAACGGCCCCATGCTGATTCCAATGATGTCTCTGAAATCGTACAAGACCTTCTGGGAACGGAGTTATGGTCCCTCAAAAATTGGGCCAAGGGAACATGGTGGACGAGTTGTCCGAGGTTTGTAACTTCCGTCTTCTGCAGCCGATCTATGCGAGCTGACCTGAGTAAAGAGAGAAGCTGAGAATGAAGGGAAGAACGGGGCTAATGATTGAAAATCATCGCTCATCTCACGATCTCGAGCATTCATTTGTTCACGTCGGTGGGCGTGTGATGCGCTTTTGGGGTTTTCAATGCGCTCGAAGTTGCAACTTCGGGCTCTTTTGGGGCTCTTCCTGGCTCGTTTTCATGCGTTCTTTCGACGTTAGCGTTACAGAGTGTCCCTCCACTACCCAATCCTAGCCAAATTTCGAAAACTTTTTTCATCGTGAACACTGCCTTTAAAGCAGCTGGTGACGAAACTGGCGATTATGGAGGTGATATAGGGTAAGCATCCTCAATTCTTAGAAAAGGATTTCCAATTGCCGATTTCGAGCGCCCGGCCTTTGGAAATTCGGAAATGGATTAATTCTCAGGAGGCATTTTCAAACGTCTGTTGTCGTTAAAGGCATCGTACGCGCAAAAAAGGTGTCTTATTTTTCTATGTTTTTGGGTAATCAAGCCCTTGAGGTTAGCGGTTATAGCAAAGAAACCCTAAAAACCCCAGCTTTCGCGAAAAGAACGTGTTTAAAAACCATCTGAAATGATTTTTCTCCCCCTCCGTCGAATTCGGTGTGTCCAATGCAATACGTTAGAAGCGTTTCTAACCGTTTGAAGTGGTTTTACGCTTTGAACATTTCAAGGGAGAAAATTTCTTTTGCTTTTCTCCTCCAAAAATCACCTAAAAATAAGAAGCTTTCACTGTGCATGTTTGGATGATAAGATTTTCCGAAATAAGAGTCTGCAATACAGTTCTCTTGCGCCTGAAATGGCGCTTTTGTTGGTCGTGCTAGATGGCTGGTGAAAACTGGTGGCGGATCCTCATCTTTAACTCCTTCCAACCAGATCTTTTTTTTATCCTGTGACGCTACCTGAAAAAGGACGGCAACACCTCAGCCCCCCATATAGTCACATATTATAGGTAAATAAGTGTTTAAGAAGGCTATTAAACCGCGAAATTCTCAACGTTTCTACGCGTGCTGGTGCGGAGCGGAGGTTAGAGACAGTGAGAGAGCATTATAGACGGAGGAAGCAGAAATGCGCTCACCGCACGCGCCATGGGTATAGATTTGTAGAGTATATAAGGAGTGAGTGATAGTAGAATTCAAACAGCCGATACAGGAAGGCTTGTGAGTAGTATTTCTCCGATCACATCTTGTGCTACCACGATCATTTTAAATAAACTTGTTACCGTCGATAAAGATGGTCTATTACATAGGATTCGGCAAACGGGCACTCACATTTCCCTACTTCGTGCTCATATTTGATGGCGCTGGCTCGAGTCTAGCAACATGATGACTATGCTCTGAGCATTAAAATCCCTCTATTTTGGAACCCACAATGTGGCCATGCTAGTGAATGGAGTAGGCATCTGTAATCGCGGAGAAACTCAGCGACGAATGTAACATCGGCGTGGATCGGGAAGAGACTTTGCGTTCACTGTTGTAGGTTAGCGCAAACTCGGCGCACCTATGCTATAGCATATGGCACCGAGTTCGCGCCAGCCTTCAATAGTGAACGCGAAGTCTCTTCACGATCCTTGCCGACGTTAGGTATGGAGCTTTGGGAAGGATGGCTCTTCTTCGTTGGTTGCGCGCGGCTGGGACGCGGCGTTAGCATTTTAGCGCGACTGCTAACCCCCTTTGCACTCCACCGCTCTTTATCGAGGTTGTTGAGACCCCTGACAAACGTACTGATTCTATGAAAACGCATTTTCGTCTATTTTTTCCTCAATAAAAAAGTTAGTGCAGATGGTATCCCATTATGTGGATTCCTCGTGTGCTTTGTACTGCAGTTTCTATATTGCTACTTACTTCTTCAAATATACAAAGTACAGCTTGAATTCAGGTCTTTCTTTCGGGCTGAGCCCGGTGAGCGACTGTAATTTTCGCTAAACATTCGAACTTTTTTCTCATTTATCATAGAAATCGAATGTTTAAGATTGCGGTGATAATAGGTTTTCTGACTATTTACACCTTCGACCAGAAACAAATGAAACAAAAAACAAGTGCCAACATAATGTTTGTTAAATCCAGTTTTATGGATTAGTGCTAGCGTATTCATTAATCAATATGATCAGAAACGATCCTCTGTTATACTTGCACATTCCGAGCGACTTCTTGAAGACGTATTTCTGTGACCGATTTAGAACTATGTGAATTGGAGAGAAGAATACATATCAAGGAAAGCTGCTGACTAATAAAACGAAGTGTGGAACGAAATATAAGGGTAATTAAAATTGCTTGTAAGAAGTTATCAGTTCTAGAAAACTGAGTTCACAGAAAATAAGTATAAGGGTTACAATTTGGGCAATGAGGAGACATTTTTTTCTAATTCGTAAAATCTCTACCCCGGTAAATTATAAGAAAGCAAAACGGATGCGCGAATACGAACGTTTTCATACAAATTGATCCCCCGCTTCGAGACACAGAAGTTGTCGCAGTTTTCGCATTGGATCAAATCTTCCTTCGGCGTTTCGCCCTTCTTCTAATTCTCGGAGATGTTTTCAATCACATCTTCTGCGCAATCGTGCGCACTACGAAGGTGCCGGTACAGGTTCTTCATCGCGGAAAAGGAGAAGTCACGGACGAGTTTGACAGTCTAGACGCAGCGCGCGCAGCGAAAATTCGCTGCGCTCTCGTTGCTGATCTTTTCAGAGGGCCTTGGATAGACGCGCTCTGGCGAGGCCAACTCGTCCGCGGCGCTACCTTCTTCGTGTAACATCGGCGTGGACCCTGAAGAGACTTTGCGTTCCCCATTGAAGGTTGGCGCAAGCTCGGTGCACCTATGTTATAGCATAGGGTACCGAGTTTGCGCCAATCTGCAACAATGAACGCAAAGTCTCTTCCGGATCCATGCCGACATTACCAGGTTTGTCGACCAGCTGCGAATATGGTGAGCTGTCGCGCCTCGGCGCGCACCAAATAATATGAGACTTCTTGGCCTCGTCTCTCTCCATGTAACGATTTGATGTGTGCCTTTTTGGCAGATGCGGCATACCACTAAAAAAACTCATTTTTTTCGAGATCAGATTTCCTGTTAGTTATGTTGCTCAGACAAGAAATTCTGTGAAATTCTATGTGAGAATAACAGTTTGTCACGGACAAGCGGTGGAAAAATAAAAATGTGACTATACAGATATCAAGCATAGTTTTACATGCAAGTATCGCCTAATCTTGTTAGTAGTCGCCAATTCAAGATGTATTCAACGGTTGTTTGTGTACTGTGTATTGAATGTCTGAAAGTGAAGGCGAGTAAACCAAATATTTGGTGAGACATATGTGAAATGAAAAATGGTGGAGTGCGAGGGGGGCTAGCAGGCGCGCTACGATGCTAACGCCGCGTCGCGGCCGCGCGCGGCCAACGAAAATGAGCCATCCTTCCCGAAGCTCCATACCTACATTCCTCGGCGACAATTCGTAGTGAGTCCTTGTGAACGGCACCATGTCACTGGGAACTCGTTGAGGAATGTCTCGCTGGGATTATTTCCAAGGCTCCATAAAACCTGTGAGCAACCACAAACGTTGAACGATTCAGAATCTAACAAACACATGGAACTCCATGCAGGTGGTTGTGCTAGCTGGCTGTAATTCCATCAAAATCGAAGTCCAGCATTATGGAGGGAACTAACAGGGATGTAGTTTCCGTGTTTTGATGACAGTGGTCGCGATCAAATACGCGTGTCTTCTTTTCCCTAGTAGTAGGACCTATATGGAAAAATCGCGAGAAAACCGCTGTTTTGAGCCAAAATCGAAGCCTGAACTTTCTTGTCTTTTGATGGTGGACGAGCCCACTCCACATCATCGGCATAGATGACCTCTAATATCAAGAACATCAGCTGGCTTGAAATTAGATTTCAATCAATGGACATTGACTCATCTAGTTAAAAACACTGAACGAAGTGCTTGCTTTCATTGTTCAACTGTTTTTATTAGGTAAATTTGCATTTATTTCTTCTTCTGAACGTCGATGATTTTTGACTGCTCGGCATGAGACTGCGATCTTTTTGGTCGGCGCTGTGCAAGTGTGCACGAACTGGCTTCTCTGAGCCTTAGAAACTCTAATTTTAGTCCGTTTTTAACCGCGCTGTTTTCATAGTTTTTTAGCTGTTTTTGATCTTAGCTGATTTTTGTAGTTTTCTTTGATAGCCTTTTTCATCGTGACCGCTGCCTTTAAGCAAACCCTGCGAAGACCGGTTTCATCAGCGATTATAACTTGAATATAGGGGCATACCAGTGTACAGGCTAACGGACATTCCTAAATCATGTGAATAATTATGTCAACTATGCAGACTAACAAAAGTTACTTTGACGCAACAAGAGATATGAAGGCAAGTATGAAAACAACGATGGGTAGTGAGAAAGATCGGTGAGGATCAGTTAATATTAAACACCGTAATTCAAATTTAAAGCCAAAGAGAGCCTGCACATGTATTTGCCCCTTATTTTTAGGTCCTAAAATCACCTTTCTAGATATTCTTTGCTATTCTTTGGCAACAACCACAACTTCAGCTGTGGAGGATATTGGGATTACAATATTCTCCGGGAGTATTCGACTCCGAGAGACGTCCCTGCCCCAGTTCATGTACTTCCGTCGGCTACTGAATTCAATACCGATGTTCCAGCAGAACCAGCCAAGCTCATAGAGGTAAAAAATTGACTGCACTTTGCATTTAATTAATTTTTTGCTTTGGGTGTTATTTGAGCCCCTTTATGTGGCACAGCACAGGCAGCACCAAAAAAGTGGGAAAACTGAATAAGTACTTTTTCCACTTACCAAGAGGAAAATAGTCAGAGCGGTTAGTGATAGCGCACAGCATAACATCAGAATGAGATAGGCAATAGTTCTAATCTCACCCTCATATAATGGAGGTCTCAGCGGAGAAAGTTGACTATTCTTGTCAACGAGGTCCATGGAGGAGCTCTCAATCTGAAAAGACAATAGAGAAATAGAAGAACAAAAAAAGTAATTTTTTTTCCTGAAGCGCAGTCAAAATGAATCGGATCTTCAAGAAAAAAAGGATTCAACTGGAAAAATCGACCGTCTGATCTCTTATAGAGCCGCATTGTTGTAAAGCTCCAAGCGCTGACGTCATCATGAAGCGGAGTACTCAAAGGCAACTTACGCGCAAAAAACTGTATCAGATTTTTTCTAATTTGCTGAAGTAGGCCTACGAGGTTGTAACATACATAGCCAATATACCACACAAAAACACTCAAATTTCGAAGATAAACTCGTAAAAATTCCGGAGCAATCACCTACTTTTTACGACTATCTCGGTGTGCATTGTGTGGTACACAAGCACCGGGAACTTAAACGTTTGAAATGGCTTATCATCTAGTGGATGAGAAGAAAAAGCCAAATATGCTTTTCTGTGCGGACGCTGCCTTTAAATATCCGGACTGTTCAACGATCTGTTGTCAACAATAAATATTCTGAATGTTCAAAGATCTGTTTTTACAACGCTTAAAATATCTTCACTAGAAATGCAAGAAGGATGCCCTAGAAAGAAGGCTCCGGAAAAAATATCAGGGCATTTCATAGGGAAATTTCAAATTTACCACAAATAGATGTAGGTCTGTCCGAAACAGAAAGGACGTATCCTTCTTGGGACCACAATTTGTTCTGTACGTCAGGCAATTTCCTAAAGATTCGTTGAGTTAATGAGTCCTATTTCCTTTTCTCTATTCAATGCAATCGAGTCAATGAGAGTCTATTGAAATTATTTTTGCTTTTATTCCCCAGGCGACGTATTTCGTCTATGAATCGGAAATTAGGTCAACTATCTTCAGTTATTTGCGGAAGATATCGGAATTCGTCATTGCAGTGACACTACCACTGCACTTATCGTAAGACGTCATGTGTGTTCTGCTTCGAATATCACCGCGGATTTCTGACGGGAGTACCGAAGGGATATGTCTCTGTGTACCTTTGGAGATCAACGAAGGTCGTAGGGATGGGCCTCAGAGGCGTCGCATCACCAGAGAATGTTTTTGATACTATCTGCTCGTCTTAAAGACGGTCATGCGCCGATTCCAATGAAGTTTCATCTACTAGGAGCGGAGTTATGGCTTGTCAAAAAATTCCTAAAATTGAGCCGTGAAATCAGTGTGGACGAGTTATCCAAGAGTTGCATGTAAATTCCGTCATACGCGCATGCGTACCTGAATGAAGAGATGAACTGCAAGTGAAGGGAAGAACGGGGCTTCTGATTGAAAACCATCGCTCATGTCGCCATTGTAGAGCTAGAAAGGAGGTCTTCAAGAGCGTGCCAGAATGGCTTCTTTTGTGGGCAAGTTAGGTTGGCTACTCCCTTCTAAGAACAAAAAAAGAGAAAACCTGATCGCGAGCAATTATTTGAAATAAAGCTGACCGCGGTGATGCGGTTGTTGACATGGCTGCTGCCATGTCTGTTGAAAGGTACATCGTATTCATAGCTACAAGCGAGGCAAATCGTCTTAATTCTTGTCGCTCACTTTCGCCTGTGCACATTTCTGTCGCGGTTCGAATCATGTTAGGCCGGGATCATACTTCCGGCGACGAGAGACGCGATGCAATGTTTATCATCAATATCGACCGAAAATCCATGTATTCGCCATGCACTGTAGCTGTCGCTGGTCGCGGGAAGTATGACCCCAGCATTACGCACAAGAGCTCGTTTTTTTTGGCAGGGGTGTGAGCTGATGTTGAATGAATCAATATAAGCTTACAACTTGGTTTCCTGTGGCACCTAATTCGAACAAAGCCTGCAGATAGGTTTATTTGCGTTTTGAGGAAGGCAAACCATCCATTGCTCGGAGTTTCTCGTGTAAGTCGTATACACTGTGCCTGTTCGTTGGATATACGAGAAAGTTCATCCATCTCGGATTGTGTTGATGTTGTGACGCCACAGTCATCTATGTACCTACTTTACATTAGTGGATTACGAGCAAGGAGGTTTATTTGCATGTGGGGGAAGGCAAGCCTCCCGTTACTCAGTCTTTTTTTTGCGAGTTGAGGGAGGCAAGCCACCTATTGCTTTTGTTTGAAACAGGTAACATGGGCCTCTATTGGGGATCAGCACATTCAGTTGATAAAACAATACAATGATTATACAGATTACTGATATCTGCCGTATGTACGGATTATAGAAGGGCTGTGGTTAAAGGCAGTGTTCACGATGGTAATCGTTTTTCTGTTTTTGCGCCTATCTTGAAAACTGCCCCATGCTGAATCTAATGATGTCTCTGAAATCGTACAATACCTTCTGGGAACGGAGTTATGGTCCCTCAAAGATTGAGCTAAGGCAACATGGTGGACGAGTTGTCCAAGGCTTGTAACTTCCGTCTTTTGAAGCCTCCGCTTATTCGGAGTATGGAAATCTCGGATTTCGTCCCTAAGGCGACGTCTAAAGTTTATTCGCGGCGCGACGCGACGTAATGATTAGCCTACGTATCGATCAAGCACGTCGCGTCGCGTCGTCGCTAGGTGTACACAATGAAGAGGTGCGATACGTCGAATTTGACGCGCAAATTATAATGGCTCCACGACCATCGCGTCGCGTTGCAATGCAAAGCGACGCGATGGTCGCGGAGCGATTGTCTCAATTTTTTTCCACCATCGGGGACTCAAGGGGCGTTTTTAATTTTCTCAAGCCTTTTCAAAGACTAGGTTGATTGAAATTGTCATGGGTTATTGTATTGTTCTCAGATGATACTGCAAACAATTTTGTCTGCATATTTAAGGATAGTGTGATGAGGGTGATGGTTTCAAAGAGTTGACGAGCTATGAAAACATTTTTTACCTCTTACAAGCGACACAAGCATAATTCGGTCTCATTTCACCGAAACATCTCTATTCTGTACTATCAACTCCAAAAAAATTTCTAAGCATCATTTGCTCCCGATGTCTTTTTATATATTTATTACATGAGCGAGTCATGTCAGACAAGTAAAATAAAAAACAGAAAATCAAAAAAAACCTATTAACTAGAATTAACTTTGATTGTTTCGTCATTAAAGAAGCAAGTTGTCGCAACGAAAACAAAGATGTGCCATAATAATACTGATAAAAGATAAAAAAAGGTACATCACACTAAAATGAACAGAATAAGACCGATTATTGATTAGTTTGCCTGGGTACGGAAAATTGCGGAAATACGCGATTGCGCGTAGTCGCCTAGCGTTCGCGCGCCGTTCACATCTTGATTTCCGCGCGACGCGGTTTTCGCGTCGCGCTGACATGTGCCATCGCGTCGCGCCGCGAAAACTCTGAGCGCCGCCTAAGGCTGATCTGTACTTTCAGAGAAGGATAGTTTCAATATTTTGCGCTCCAGTTATTCAGAAAGGAAGACAATTTTTAGCACAAGGGTAAGAAATATTACCATTTCTTATGCGGGAAAGAGAGAGAGCTGTGCAGTGGCCATGAAATGCGTGTTCTGCAAAGTGATTAGTGGTATACACTACGTGGATCAAGCTAAGGCGCTTCATCACGCAGAGAGCGCAATTGATTCTCCTGTGCCTCTTCCGAAAGATGCTTTTAGTTAACTCTGGACAATTTATGGTCTTTGAGGGGATTTTTCCATTATCCACAGCGAGGTAAACTTCCAGTTATTGGCCTTGGTAGATGATGTATTCGTAGCGAAGTGCAGCGGGGTTCGCCTTACTGCAGCGGACCGTAAAATAGAACGTATCCTTATTCTGGTAGCCCCCATTCCTATCGAAGGAGCGGAGTTCCAAACGCCCACAACGCCTCCGGTGCGCGCAGCTCCACAAAAAAGCCCGTGTTGCGATAGCGATTGGTCAGAGCAGTAAAAGAAATCTTAGTTCTACGAAGTATACTATTTGAAACCTTACATTGCCTGAAATGGTTTACGTCATGCGCAGATAGGGATTTTTTTAAAGATACTCTGCCACACTCACGCTACCCTCCTCACTCCAGCCAGAAACCATCAAGGATTAGAGGCTGAAAAATCGGCTCGGATGAGCAATCATGCGACCAAATGTCAATCGAATGAGCCCGATGCAAGCGGTGCGAGCTTCGATGTGCTGAAAACTGGGCACGGGCTTCATTGAGTTGTTTAGCGTGGCCCGATTTTTGGGAATCTTCAGGTGTTTTTCTCCTGGCAAGCTTAATTTTTTGAGGTTAACCTTCCTATAGCTAAGTACTTGTTCGAATCACACTAGCAACTAACTTAAAGGCAGGGTTCACGATAAAAAAGCGCTCCAGTTTCCAATTGGTAGTGAGGGGGCACACTGTAACGTTGACGTCGAAATAACGCATGAAAACGTGCCAACAAGAGCCCAAAAAGAGCCCGAAGTTGCCGCTACGAGCGCAAGGCAAACCTCAAAAGCGCAACGTCTGCCCTCCGACGCGAACAAATGAAAAATCGAGATCCTGAGATGAGCGATGGTTTCCGACGAATAGCCCCGTTCTTCCCTTCATTCTCAACTTCTCCCTTTACTCAGTTTAGCTTGCATACATTGGCTGCAAAACACGGAAGTTATAAGCCTTGGACAACTCGTCTACCATGCTTCCTCAGCTCATTCTTTGAGGGGCCATAACTCCGTTCCCAGAAGGTCTTTTACGATTCCACAGAATTCATTGGAATCAGCATGGGACCGATTTCAAGATAAGCAGAAAAATGATTTTTATCGTGAACACTGCCTTTAAGTGACTATCATAAGGCACAAATAGATTAACTTGGCTGCGATAATTCGCGAGTAACTCGAGGAAAGTATTTCTGATGGCTTGAGCTCCAGTTTTTGGAAGGGCACTCAGTTGAATTTATAATAAAAACACGTAGAAATTCGGAAGAAAATAGTTTTCTGTGTCATTAAATTCCAAGCAAAGTGGAGAAAGCGTTATAGAGACAGGCATGCACTCACAATGACTCGAGTTCTGAATTCCTCTCGAAATTGTATTTCACTACAATATATAGCATGTGTTCCAAGAAAACGATGACTAGCGTGCGCTAAATGCACGAAGCGACAACAAGAGAAACCATCACTTTCTCGTCTCGGATACACCATGTCAAAAGTTCTTTCTGATTCATGGTACCGTAAGACCAATTTGTGTTCACCGATTACACATGGCCACTTCTGCGAGACTAGGTCGCTATAGCGCTTTGTGCTAAATCCCAAACCTGTCGCTCCTGACAGTGACAAAGTATACCATTGACCTCACTCATCGTGTCAGGACCAGCCCTTGCGCAATGGCAGACGCCGTCACGGGAAGGGCAGTGGTATACTTCTTAAACGGTCGCGGTCGTTGAACACAGCGGCAAACTTTAAACGGTTGGTCGCTGCCGCTGCTTCCGCAAATTCGCGTATTATGGCGTGCACGCCCTACCAAATTGCTGTTTCTGATTATCTTTCCTTTTTTTCTCGTGTTTCCTCTCTTTATACCACCATTTTCAACGCTGTTACTTCCATATCAGAATCTTTCATTAGTTCTTTGTGTTTTTGAGATTTTGTGGTGCAAAATGAGTTGGGAGGCTGGATTCGAAATTCATCCATGAAAATGCAAAGATTCATGCATTAAAATGAAAATTTCTCCCATGATCAGATATAGAATAGCGTTATCCCTCATCGATCCCTGGAGACCCTCGGACTTGCTTGGATTTCTAAAAGCTGTATCATTCAATCTTCACTTGAATTCTGCGTGCCCCTCCGCTCAACTTCAACCAGTTTTGTTATCTCCGACTTTTTTCAGTGTTTTGTGAGTTCGAAAATCATCACGAATTTTTCGTTATCCCACTAAACTCACTAGAATTATTGTCGAATCTTTCGCACTAGTCTGTTTTACATAAATGAAACTAAAAAAATCAATTTCAGGCTGTGAAGTACAAGTAGAATATGTATGAGGTAACATATTGAAAGAAAAGAAAATGTCGTAATCGGAATCGCAAAATTCTTGAAGAAAAAGGAGATTTCAAAGGCGAATCCGTCGTATTTAAAGGCAGTGTTCACGATGGAAATTGTTTTTCTGTTTTCCCGCCTATCTTGAAAACGGCCCCACGTTGATTCCAATGATGTCTCTGAAATCGTACAAGACCTTCTGGGAATGGAGTTATGCCCCCTCAAAAATTGAGCTAGGGAAAATGGTGGACGAGTTGTCCGTGGCTTGTAACTTGCGTCTTTTGCAGCCGATCTATGCGAGCTGACCTGAGTAAAGAGAGAAGTTGAGAATGAAGGGAAGAACGGGGCTAATGATTGGAAATCATCGCTCATATCACGATCTTGAGCATTCATTTGCTTACGTCGGTGGGCGTGTGATGCGCTTTTGAGGTTTGCCTTGCGCTCGAAATGGCAACTTCAGGCTCTTTTGGGGCTTTTCCTGGCTCGTTTTCATGCGTTCTTTCGACGTCAACGTTACATTGTGCCCCTCCACTACCCATTCCTAGTGGAAACTGAAACAGATTTTTTTATCGTGAACACTGCCTTTAAAGGCTTCCTTTTCGACGAAAATTCTGAATTTCTGTGGGATCCAAATTAATCGGCTCAAGTACTTATAGTTACACCTCTTTGATAACTAAGTAATGTAGCAAAGAAAATCAGTAATTTGGGTTTGATACCGAAAAAATATCCGAAAAAACGATGTACACAGAAAACTACGTAAAACAAGAAAGAGCATTGTGATACAAAGAAGAAGACCACCATGATACGAAAAGGTAGCCCAAAACAAGTGAAAATCCCGCGTTCGGCAAAAAAGGAAGGAAGCATACCCCATTACAATAACTGAGATGAAACACTATGGAAATTCAGTCATTGTCGCTGGTCGCAGTGCGCCGCTCAGCGACGAGCAACAAACTGGCAAAGTTGGGAGCAGCCGAGGCACGACATCCCATCAAAACATGTCGTCGCGACGGGCGCGCCAAGGCGCTATTCATACTACTCAACGCCAGCGCGGCACGCGCGTGCCGCGCTAGCTTGGCGTTTGTGTAAGAATGGTTTGACGCCCCGCCCGCGCGGCACGCGCCTCACGCTCCGCCCGCTTCGCCATGGCGTCGCCGCTGCAGTATTCATACTGCCACCCGGAACGCCTTGGCGTTTTAATCCATTGATATTATTTATCGATCGTCTCATTCATTCCAACTTCACCACTCCGCCATGGCGTCTTCGCTGGAGTATTCATAGTCTCCACAAGCGCGGCACGCGCGTCACGCGCGTAGAAAGAATTCATATACAAACGCTACGCCAACGCGGCAAGCGTGTGCCGCGCTGGCGTTGAGTAGTATGAATAGCGCCCAACTGTTCAAGCGATGGCGGCCACCGTTATCCCGGTACTGGTCCCGCCGTGATCAGTATAAGATGACATGCCTGTAGCTCATAACAGCGGCGAAGTATACCATAGACCCAAAGAACCTAAACTCTAGGACTCGAACGCGGACATGCAAAGTTCATAGCAGCAGCATTGTCAACTTTGAACACGAAAACTTATAGGCTATTCGATGGCTGAGTGCTGTTATATGCGGGATTATTTTGTATCGATTGACGAAGTTAAGTGTGCAAGCCGAAACTGTCGGGTTTAAGGACAACCGTATAGCCGCTAGTGTATAATCTGTTCGCACCTGGTTGAGGGGCCACACTGCCTCTCTTCTGTCATCGACACCAAAACAAATTTACATTAGGTGTGCAGCAGCATAATATACACAACTTTATGTGATTAATTTCCTGTAATGTGATCAAAAGGTAACAAAACATTGGCTCTAATTCTTGCTGTACTTTCGCTTTTCGTTCACCGACCTTCACTACATATGTGTACTATACATCAGTGTTGTTTTGATGCATAATTAATTTGCGGAATTTGTACGTTATCAAAAGACTTGAAGACGACAGGCAGCCGGCGGAGATTATTTGCGAAAGATTGATCACATTTCAAGCTCATTGCTCTATAACGGCAGGCTGCTGGATGAGATATAGCCTATCTTGCTCAGATGAGTCCAGATTGAACAAGCAGCGGAGCGGTCGGTCTTCGCAAAATGTAGCAGCGATAAAGAGACTTTGGTCTGAAAAACCCGAGAAGCCTTACTTCGACGGGATCAAAATGATTGAGAAAGGGTATAGACTAATGCGGCTGATCGATGAAATTCTTTTAAGGGCAAACCTCAAAGTAAAGCACGCTCGGTAAGTGAAGAAGAAAAGTAGGTTGTCAAATTTCGTGCGAGCGGTATACACGTTATCCGAGAAATTTCGGATAATTACAAAAACTGGATTTTCTTTTCAATTTCAGCTTGAAGTACAAAGTGATGATGCTTCATCAATTAAAACTTAATGTAGCCTTCATGCGGTGGTAACTTGGCATGAACTCAAAAGCATTAAGATCTCAGAAATTGAAGTTTCCGCAAAATGATTCGGATAATTTCAAATTTCTCGTAAGGCAAACTGTTACCCACACGGAAATTTGCACTTGCATGCCATATAGATCGAGTTTCAACTAAAACTAACTTAATATATGCTATCCAGTTCCAAGTAAAGCAGAGAAGTGCGATTCTGAGATTTTCCGAAATGATCCGGATAACAACTAAAGCGAGCGGCTCTCAAACATCCATATCTTGAGTATTTTGTTAGGCCCCCTACTTCCCACGACCAATGACAGCGACAGGGGACTTCAGGCATATCGTCAGTGTCTCTTAAGTAACAAGCCGCGCCCGGCAAACGGGCACGGAACTATTCGATCAATAGCCATCCTCCCTTCGTTTTCCCACGTGCGATTTCTCCAGCCAACCAACGTCGCGGCTTCCCCTATACACGGATTGACGATATTGTTTTCGTTCGATATATATGATAAACACTGCATCGCGTCACTCGTCGCCGAAAGTATGATCCCGGCCTTAGCCATATTCAGATTCTTTCTGAATCAAATTTCAATAAAGCGGAGAGTCTACACGCTAGGAACGGTTCTTCGTTGCCATACGAGCATTGCTTTTGTATTTCGTCGTTATTGACATGCCCGAAAAGCCGCATATTTAAAGGCAGTGTCCACGATAAAATCACTCTCCGAGTTTTCACCGGTAATCGAGAGGTTCAAGCCCCATTAAAGGCAGTGTTCACGATGACTTTCGTCTCCGAGTTTTTCACATAAAACAATGAGTTGGCCTCCAAGTGTTACCAGAATTACGAAGAAACGGCGAGAAACGCACTTAAACGTCGTATTTCAGTGACACTATTCTCTGGCCTGGACTAGTTGTCCGGTTGAATGAACATGTTCACGGTGGTTGTCACCGGTAAAAAATGGGACTAATCGAAAATGGAAGAATATTTTGGGCAAAACAGTATTAGTTAGGGCCCGAAGGAAGAACGGAGCAACACAGAATGGAGAATGGCAAAAGACGGATCCACAAAAGATTTCATTGTTACAACAAACAGTTCCATTGATACTTAAGAGGCGGGCTGATACTTGAGGATTTCGTGCCCTTCTGGTGCGTTTTTCTCGGTTTCTTCGTCATTTCGGTTGTACTCGGAGTCCAAACAATCGATTTAGCGATTAATCTCAAAATTGAAGATTATCGTGAACACTGCCTTTAAACCAGAAACGTTGAAAAAACGACGAAGAACGAGCGCGAACGAGCCCTATCCGACCCTAATTTGAGTGTTCCGCTCACCCAACGCCACTCCCTCAACGGCTACCGATAAAGTTTTCCAACTCATAATTTCAGTTTGGGAAGGTAATCGATCATCAAACGGGGTAAGTTTAGGTAAGTGGAGTGGACTTTAACCCACTGAATGTATGCTGCTTCCTTAAAATGGGGTTTCCAGATATTTACGGATCAGAGGAGGTTGAAAGGAGTGGGCGTTGCGTGCGCGGAACACTCAAGTTAAGGGCCGCAAGGGGCTCTTCTAAGCTTGTTCCAAGCCGTTCTTTCAACATTACTGGTGAAGCTTTACTCGGACCTCTCGATTTCCGAAGAAAATTCGGAGACTGATTTTATCGTGGACACTGCATTTAAATAGATAAATGATGTAAAAGGTTTTCAACTACGCTGACTCCGATAGAATTATTTATAAATGCGGAGTTCGAAAACGTCTGCAGACCTTGTCACCATGGGAAATAAGGGTGGCCCTATTATTATGATACGCACTGTAGTTGCTCCAGCTACTTCCCACCTCTATTCTACTGTATTTGGCACTCATTTATATCTAACGTCACGCTTTGCGTCAGAATATATGCTGAATCGCGAGTATTCTGCCCTACCAGCCATATTGTGGTGCCGCAAAAACGTTACGATATTGCTTGGTAGCATTCAGAATCAGTCAAAAAGCTGGCAAAAACTAGAAAAACTCCTAGTTACTAGATGCCGAGTACTCCACATGAAATTTCTGTTGTTGGCAGTTGACAATCAGAATTAATAAGTATTCCTATGTTGTAAGAATGAACAATTCTATCTTATGAACTATAGGTGACTAATCAGAAGTAGTTTCTCATGGGATAGCAGAATTGTTCGAGGGCTTGAAAGAATTCTTTGGAAAAAATCTGTAGCGGCGGCATACACAAAGTGCACAGCTACACTTTTCGTATTCACTACTCCGGCAATTAGCAAGGCATTATAACACCTCCAAGAGTTCATCAGAGCCATCAAACGAATCATTCAATATAAGTTTTTAAGAACGTGGTTATGGTTACCGAATTGCGCAACCTTCAAATGACAATGGCTAAATAACTATTCGACTCGATAATGATGAAAGTGCAAAGATACGCAGCAACAGACTTATCTGAGCGGATCTTTTAATCGTAAGGCACAACATTGTTGAGTGAGAGTAAGGGCCATAGAAAATCCCCTCAGAATCGAACTAAGATGATCTTGAACGATCATCCAAAGAAATGTTGAGATGATCTGTAAGATTAACCTAATGGTATATTAAAATATATAAATCTCATCTGAAAACGCACCATTCAGATGACGAGCATTTCTGAGATGATGTTAACTTCTTCAAATTATCCTAACTTCTTCAGATCATCTGAATACAGACCAGCGAGAGAGCTCGCATTTCCGGACTCAGACAATAGCAGGCCCCGGGCGCAACCGGCTCCGCCTCTCCCCGCCCACTGCAACCGAAACGCAGAGCAGGTGATATTCGAACTTGCGGCGCGTTCTGGTTGTGATTGCAACGTGCAGTGCGTTCAGGTTGCTCTCCGGGCCACATGCGTTCACTGACGCGCGTATTTCGAAATAAGATGAATCGATTGAGACAAGGAAGAGCATCTGGGCTTCCTGCGATTTTGAGTGGGATTCTGCTTCTCGTGTGGGGCTTGTAATTGATTTCCTCTCCTTCATTTGTGCTAAATATTCGACCATCCTAGAATTCAGTATATTCTTCATATTTGTGCAATATTAAGACTGTATTCAAAAAATGAAACGTTAACATGACTTTCCGAACGCATTTTGCAAATATTCATGAAGGGAATATTTCGGATTTATTCAACAATTTGGAAAAAATGAGAAAAACGAATCGCTCGGATATTTAAATTTAATCATTCACTCCGAAAAATTAAAAAGTCCGAAATCGGAAAAGCAATTGATTCGGAAGGGTTAATTGGATTCAATACGCATTTTGAGTATTCTAAAATACGATATTCAGCTTATCATCTGTTTCCAAGTGAAATTTATTGCCATTCATCGCGTGCATATGCTGCCGTACGCTGCGTCTCCTTCTTAACACACTTTCTCGCTGACTCTACCCTCGCTTCGCACAAGCGAGCGAGGGAACAGAATAAAATAGGCTTGGTACCAGATGATACCTATCCGGTCGCTCTAATTTAGGCAACGATTCTTCAAGGAAATTCAGTAGAGTGGGGTAATTCGGTGAATGTGTGGAAATCGTTCGATTTTGGCATTCCGCGTTCCGCATTCCGAAAACCGCAGAAAACGCCGCGGAATGCGAAAATATTGGGTCATCTGGGACGTGAGAAAACACTAGATGATTTCTGAATTTTTCCGCGTTTCGCGTTCCGAAAACCGCATTTCCGCGCATTTTAAGGCGTTTCGCGCCCGATTTCCGAAACCCGAGAAAAAAATTTTTTGCTCCGAAACCCGAAAACCGATCTCCGAAATTTCATATTTGGGTGGTGGCCATCGTGTATCAACGCCCCTGAGGAGGCGGGAGAAACGGGGGAGGAGCGAGGTTCCTGATTGGACGCAACAGCCGGGGGCCGGGGCTAGCCCGTATTGCGTCCAATCAAGAACCTCGCTCCTCCCCCGTTTCTCCCGCCTCCTCATGGGTGTTGATACACGATGACCACCACCCCTCATATTTTTATTCTGCTCATCCTTAGTCTGAACCACTTTGAGATATCAATTTTGTAACTGGGTTGCTTAAATCGGTTTATTGTAAGCGCCCGGGGCGCAACCATATACGCCGCATGATAAACTGTGACGTCATCAGCCGACAGTTGCGCTCAGGGCGCTGCGTGAATCAATCTCGGCGGTAGCACCCGGAGCGCAACGTATGCGGCCTGGATCGCAACATATGTGGCCCGGAAATTGCCAAATTTGTCACCCTGAGCGCAACATGGACGCGGCTCCGGGTGCATTCGGGGTGGGCTCAGGGCCTGCTATTGCCTGAGGAGAAGCTCGCCTTATTTTCAAGAGTAATCTCGGAGCAACATAAACTTTCAGAGGAAACATCAGCCATCATTTTCAGCTATCACAAAACAGCAAACATTATTTCATTCATTGGAAAAGAGAGCATGGAGCTGATCGATTAGTTAGTTACCACAACCCACGTGCCTTTCAAGGCAGCCACGCAAAAGTTGTTGAAATAGCTGCGTTAATGGGCTTGTACGGGTTCTAGTAAAACGATCACGAAGTTGTGAGCGTCAAAAAGTGAATTAAAATCACAGTATTTCAGCCGTACTGAGTCACTGAATCATCCTTTCTCCGCCCACCGAAACGGACTTCGCTACTTAATACAAATACTCAATCCTCAATTACGGTCATGTTGGCTTATTTTACGCTCCTGAGGGCTTAAACGTTCCAGAAAAGGCCGCACAAATGTATTAGCGTCGTTATCCCACCATATTTTCGCGAGCCTCTCTATTTCAGTCAGTGCAGTGTAACTCGACCTTTTCCGGACCAATACAGAAAGAAAATTTCAGTCGATTTTTTTTTTCGAATTTTTCGTCATTTTTCAATACTAGCGGCTTCAGACCTTCGATTCATTCCATAACATTGATATCATTTTTGAGCTTGTATGCTGCCTTTAAGAAGCTGGCGGCAACAATATTATACTTGCGTTATAGATATTTGTTGCTATCACCGCTGTCGCATATTGACGAGCTCACTAGGGAGCATCGCATGGTGTTCCCCCGGATCAGAAAGCTGATGAATGTTCTCTAGTCAACTCTGGTATGCTCTTTTCGAATCTGAACTCGGTTTTTGCTCCTGAAATCTGCGAAAAAAGGTATGGCCTGTCAAAATTCGTATTTCCCATTTTGAGCTGAACTTTTCACTTTGAGCTAGTTCTTGGATGAATTCGGCTAAAAAGTTCAATAAGGGGCTATTTGACGTACTTACAAGGGAAGTATACAAAGCGTAGGTCGGATCTGCCAAGACGACTAGTATGGTTAGTATCTCTTCTGGCTCAATAGTAAAAATGCGCAGTATCCCGCACCGAGCCGCAGGTTCAAAAAAGTTATGAGCAATTTTCAAGCCTCGCGAAAAGGCAAGGGTATCAGGCATTTTTTTGGGAGTTTCAAAAAATTTTCTCGGATTTAGCTCGAAAGTTGTATCTAGGGGTAATCTAGGGTGGTGAACACATATCTGGAGTCCATTTGTCGAAGTTTTGAGGTTTACTGTAGATTACGGTAGGTAACATGTCATTTAGGGGTCAAAACCCACCTTAGTATTTTGAAAATCGACAAGCGGACGTAAAATTCGTATTCTCCACCCCGAGTAACCCCCGTATACAAGTTTTGAGTGAAATCTGAGATTCTGATCGAACTACCGTATACCCACCGTAATCTACCGTAATCTGAAAAAATCGATGAACAGACTCCAGATTCGTGTTTAGCATTCCAAATAACCCTCAGCAAATGATTTTGAGACATATCAATCCTAGAAAACCGGAAATCTCGAAAGTGGCGTTTTTTCCTCGAAATTTTCCCCGGTTGGGAAGCTTCAAACGAAATTAGCCAAAAACTTTTGAAAATCGACCAATAAATCTAAGAATCGCGATCAGCGCCCCAAAAAACCCCCCTGGAAGAATTTTAAGTCAAATCTGGAACATTTTTCTGAAACGCTTCCAGAGCCCTCAATTGGTAGAAATAAACGCCCAACCGAAAATCCGTACAAGTCCAAAACGCTTTCAGTCTGGACAAAGTACGGAGAATGCGCCTTCACCCAAATTTTGCTCTGGGTGGTAGTTTTGGGTGCTGAACACAATTATGAGGTCCGTTTCCAAATTTTCCAAAGATTAACGCGCTTTTTGGAAGGTACAAAAAGCACAAAAAAATTAGTTTTTAAGCTTGTAACTTCTTGGAACCTGCGGCTCGCGGCGGGTTACTGCGCAGCTTTACTATTGAGCCACATGGCATACTAACGACACTAGTCGTTTTGGCACGCTTTGTATACTTCCCTTGTTAGCTTGAATTTTAAGTCGGTTTCTTGATTTTCAAAATAATAAGCTGGGGATCCATGTGTTACAGATTTGAAAAGGCTTAGTGTTTGGAGAATCCGGAAACGGACCCTACTAGTGTGCTGAGCGCCCAAAACCCCACTGAGCGAATTTCGGGTGAAGGCACATTTTCCGATCTTTTGCACAGACTGACAGCGTTTTGGACTCGTACGGATTTTCGGTTGGGCGTTTATCGGACATCTGGAACCGTTTCAAAAAAATTCAACGGATTTAACTCAAAATGTTAGGTAGATTATTTAGAGCGCTGATCACGAATTTGAGGTTTATTTGTCAGTTTTGAGAAGTTTTCGACTTGATTCGTTCAAAACTACCGATTATACTTGGGCAAATTGGAAATTTTTTTCGATTGATCGACTTTTCGAATAAGTTTTTTTTTTTTACTTTTCGAAATCGACTTTTCGACAAAGGGTTAGACTTTTTCGAATGATCGACTTTCCGATTTAACCGAAATTTCAACTTTTCGAATGATCGACTTTTTTGGAATAAGTCGAAAAACACATTTTTTCGAATGATCGACTTTTTCTGATAAGTCGAAAATCCCACTTTTTCGAATGATCGACTTTTCGAATAAAAAGTCGACTTTTTCAATCGAATTAAAAAATTATCTACTCTTCGATTAAGCCATTCAGACGGTACATGAAGACGTGACAGCCTAATTGACTTTTTCGTTCCCGCAACAGCTCCATTACATATTTTTGCGCATATTTATGAAATCGGAATGAGAAAAAAGAATAGCCTAAGCGCAAAAAAGTTGAAAGGATTCACTAGGAATTATTTGCGACTTAGGGAAGTTTTTTAATAATAATGAAAGAATCGATAATTCTGGAAGCTGGCTTCGGGTTCTAACGGCTGTTGTCCGGGGGAACAGCGGCGGGGAAGTAACACTTGGGAACTAAAGCAAGTCTCCTAAATTTACCGAGGTATGGGACAACGAGTGTACAGTCTGCTCGGATCATGCTAATATGTACTTGGCGCTTCCTATCGACGGTTCCTGTAAACTAGGTGCCACGTGTTATAACATGCGGGCACCGAGCTTGCGCTAACGCACAACAGGTAACGCAATATATCAGTGCGATCTGCGCGGACTGTATGAACAGAGCTTTGATAAGGATGGCTTCGTTTTCCTGGTGCGCGCGCATGCGTCGCGGCGTTCTCAATGTACCGCACAAGCTGACACCCCCATACCTAGCTCTGATATCAGCCGAGGCCTATTTCAGCTTCTAAAAGCAGTGTTCACGATGAATTTCGCTTTTAAGTTTTTAGTGTGAAACACTACGCTGGCAGATGCTAGAGGGGATAGGGTCAAAAAAAAACGGCGAAAACGGGCCAGAAATCGATAAAAACGACGTCGAAAAGACTTCGTTAGCCCAGTACGCCTGCTCTTAGCCCGCACGCCCCGTTCTGACGAGCTTGTGGCGCCGCGGACGTTTTCGATGGCAAATTGTCGAGGATCTCCGCCACGTTCAGCCCGATCGATTAGCGCGCACTTGCGTAAATAAGCAGGGCCCGTAAGCTCGTCCACGCCCAGAACGTTACAAACAGCTCTTTTAGCTTATTCTGAGTGCTTTTCTCCGCGGTTTATTCACTATTGGATAGCTCACGAGCAAACAACCCCATTTTTGAGCCGAACTCGAATATGAGATTTATCGTGAACACTGCCTTTGAAAGCTACGGCCAGCTGAAAGTTGCTATGGGGTCGATCATCTACCACTTTCTCATATAATGATGATGGGATTGTCAAACAACTTTAAAACAACTATGGCCCAAACTCCACACGCATGAAAACTTGAAAAACGATTTTGGCGCGAACTTCAAGTCATCTTTATAGTGTATTCAAACTGGTTTTTCTTTACAAATCATGGTCTTCTACGCGTACGATCCCTCTAGAATGACGATTTTCCTCCTCGATGATCAGCATAATTCGCCCGCAGTTTCCCCATTTTCATTTCCATTCAGACACCTTTATTTGAAATCTTATGAGCTCTTTATTCAGAATAAAATTTATTGAACGTTGCGCCCATGTAGAGATAAGAAAAAAGCTAATTAGATAGTAGAAAGAAGGCATCGATTATTTTTGTCTGCGGCTACAAAAATTCTGCATTGATTACGCGCAACTTAGAAAAATATGTTCAGATGGTGTAGCTGGCATTTCCCACATCTTTCTCAGTAACCAGGTACTATATGTACTTAGTATCCGAACCACTCGTTTTCGAATACCAGACCGGATATCAGAATGGAACCAATATCCGGGAAATTAAAAATCGGAATTATCTGAATCGAACCATTATCCAAAGGGTCAGATAACATTCGGATAAAATCGGATAACATTCGGGTGAAATTTCAGATAATCTGGATAAAATCGAATAAAATAGGTTAAATTCGACCACGCCCATTTTTTCGCACCGCCTTCTATTTTTTATTCATTAGTACATTACATTAACCCTGTTAACCCAGCCCAGTTACATTTAGTAGATTAACCCAGGGATTTCCTCCTCCTTCCGAAATCAAAAGAGTCGTTGCGGCTCGGAATAATGGGCATGGTCAAGTGAGATGACCAAGTGGCTAGTTATTCAGTGTAGATTTTTTTGTATAGTTGCTTCGCATACTTTTTACTAGCTGGTTGTTCTGGAAAACATGTGTATCGATTATACTGTGCCTCCCAAAACGATAGAGTAATTGAAGATTTGTTTTCATATTTTTATTAATATGCATTTCTGAAGATTGATGTTCGTATGTGAACATGCTGCGAATGCAATGAAGGACTAATGTTTGCTCAATTATGGATGTTTTCAAAGGCTTGCCGTGAGTGCCTGGTTTAGTTTTCACCGTTTTGCCTCAACTTTGTTCCGAAAATATTCGACCGGATATCCATTATCCGAAATTTCGAAAAAAAAACGCAATATCTGAATTGAACCAGTATCCGGACAAATTAAAATCGGCAATATCTGAATCGATCGATTATCCGAAGAATTATCTCCGGATAACAAGTATACCAGGTACTCTTGAGAGCGGCAAAAAAATCGAATAAGTCGGATATTACTCTTTTCTAATGATCGACTTCTCAATCTATCCGAAAATCGCTTTTTTTCGAATGATCGACTTCTCGACTTATCCGAAAATCGCCATTTTTCGAATGATAGACTTCTCGAATTATCCGGAAATCGCCCTTTTTCAAATGACCGACTTTTCGATTTGGCCGGTTTTTCCACACTTCATATAGTCGGCTTAGTCGATTTAATCGAAGTCGACTATTTTCAATCGGATGATGATTCGATCATTCGATTCGGCCCAAGTACATATATGTACTACCCATTAGGGGGGAGATTTTATGGAAAATCGCGACTTTCGACAATCTGTGGAGTGCTACGATAGATATGGCTCAATTTGTTGCTCTGGGGTCATTTGCAGTGCTAAACACGATTCTGCAATCCGTTTATCGACTTTTGCTAGATTACGGTAGGTTACGGTGGGTATACGGTTATTTGGTCAAAGTCTCGAGTTTGGCTCAAAATTTCTCTGTGGGTGTTATTTGCGACGCGGAACACGAATTCGAGGTCCAATTTTCCATTTTCGAAATAATGAGGTAGGCAACACCAGTTAAGAGGCACTATGCCTACCGTAACGTACAGTAACCCCAAGTCTCGCGACAAACAGACGCCGGATTCGCGTTCAGCACCCAGTCGAAAGTTTTGAGCCGAATCCGAAAAAAATTTTTCAAACACCGCAAAAGTTAGCTGATCGGAAATCACAAAAAAAAAACTATTGCAATCCCTCAGGAACGCTTGTATTTTCCTTCAACGGTGTCCGTAGCAGAATCCGATGTTAGATTCGGAGACAGCGAGCCAGAATTGACCAGAAAACATTTGCCATCTTCTAAATGGTGGAGGTGGCCATGCGAGGTTCCCTAGTCAGTATAGGTACATTGGATCCGAATCAAAAAATTTTGGATACTCGGATTTCGGGTAACTCGAAAATCAAAGGTCTTGGATATCCGACTCAAATGGATAGAGTCAAAATAGTAACATCGGATAATCCGAGTCATTCGGATAGAGAGGCTAAACGGATATTCGGATCTCGGATCAATCCCAAAATTACGTTTTTTCGGTGATTCGGAATTTGGATCATTCGGATTTTGACCTTTTTTCGATGAGTCGAAATCCGAATATCCGAGTTGGATATCCGGTCGGAGAAAAGTGAGCATAGTGCACTCTGGCGAAGATTTTCAAGAAAAAAATGTCTTCTACCGTACCATGATATAACAATTCATTGATAATCATCTTTATATCGAAATATTTGCAAACCAATTCTATTTTCGAAAATTTATTCATCAATTTCGTCAACACCCGTGAATTCCTGCCTGAACCTCTCCGAACAGGGTTACCCGTTCTATCAATACAAAAGGTTTCTGGGAAACAATCGTACCATCAATGCGCCATGCTCGCAAGAACAAATCAAACGAAGAGGATCAATGCCTTATATGCGCAAAATCTACGCTGATGATGAAATGGGAATAGAAATGCGCCGGAAATTTCAAACTGTGCGCCAATTGTATGTCCTCAGGCAATCGCCGCATTCAATGCGTGTCGAATATGCATTCAACTCGAAGACAAGGTGGTTTCGAGCACAGTCAGGGAACGTGCTGCTAGGGGAGCACGTGCTTCTATTGTGTTTCAAATTACAGCGCGTGCCCCAACAAATAAGCAGTCCAATGCGTGAAGGATACACATTCAACTCGATGGCAAAACGATTATCTAAAAAAGGAAAGTATACGATGCACTCCTGAGACGGAACTGAGAGGTCGACAGCTTCGCCGGTTCAATTACCCAAGTTTGCGGTACTTCCGGCCGGTCCAGTCGCTGACGGCCCCAGATGGTGCTCGGCGAGCTGGCCGCGTCGCACGTCGGTGTGCCAGCCGCGTCGCGTCAGTGTGCTGCTACGATAGCGCTGGACTACCTTGAAGCACGTACTCCTGCGATTGAATTTTGCGGCACATGCTCCTGCTATAGAATTTTGCAGCACGTGCTGCTGTTTGGAGCACGTGCCCCTGTGATGAAGCCTTTCGATGGGTGTGGTCACTCGAGTTGAATGCATATTCGACACGCATTGAATGCGGCGGTTTTCTGAGTCTGTAGTGTCTCATGCAAACTGGGGCGTCGACAACAGGTTGCTCCGCCCACCATTAGCCAGCGCTGGCCAAGGCGCCGATATTTGGCAGGGCCGTGGCAGCTACTTATGGTCTGCTTGAGCTGTTGTACAGCTAGCGTTTTCGCTCTCTAGATAAAAGGGAAGTATAAGACTCATTTTCAGACACGCTTCAAGTGATAAGATGCAGGGCAGCCGCATCAATTACTCGGGTTTGGGGTAAGGCCCCACCCTGCATCTGGAGAACCTGCCCATCCGGTGGCGGTCCCAGTGGAGGCCGGGCGACCCAGCTGTGACGCGTGTCAGTGTGCCGACCGCGACGCGTGCCGGAGTAAAGTAGTTCCTGAACTAGATGGAACAGTCCTGCAGGATGTGAACTGCTGCTAAATAGGCCGCTAAATGCGACAAATCGAAATGTCAACAGCCCGACAACAAGGACAACAGGGGGCAACGGGCAGATCTCCGGCTGACAATGAGTTGTCAACAGGGAGCGGTCTGTCAACAACTCAAAGGGCTACAGTAGAACGAAATCTGCACGGCTACAGTAGAATGAAATATCGAGTCGTGACATAAGATAAACAATTTGAGTAATAGCATATCAGCCGGATGTACCGATATCCAACCTATTATTCGATGCGACTCATGATATATTTCGGATATTCCGTATCCGAATCATTATCCGACTCATAGCTTATCTCGATGAATCAGATCTTGAATCAAACGAATTTTGGGGTTTTTTCAGTGAATCGGATTTTGGATCACTCGGATTTTGACGTTTTTTCGGTGATTCGGATTCTAGATCATTCGGATTTTGAAGTTTTGAAGTGAATCGGACTTTGAGTCATGAAAATTTCGGTTCATTCGGATGGATATCCAAAAATGAGTGAGCCGGATCCAATGTATACTAGTCAGTTACCTACCCAAAGCCAATTAAGCCTGTTATGTCTTCTGGTTTCTAGGCCTACCTGGGGGGATGGTGACATGGTTTGGTTGCTGTTCAGAGTTCTGGTGGCCTGACGTAAAAATTACCGCATCAAGGTGAAGTAATTTGTTGGGGGACTCGTGCGAGCTCTCATCGTACGCGCTGAGAACCACAGTTTTTTCTGTTTATAGGCAGGGTCGAAGTGAAAATAATTGAAAAAATTGGAGAAAACGCTCAGGAACAAGTTATTTCTTGGTGTCCTCCCGACCCCAATTACCGAGATCTCTATGAAAGCCTCTATTTTCTGTCTTCTATTTTCCTCCTGAAGTAATTGCTGAACACTTTTAGAGACACCAGTAATTTGCCGTCCTGGTTTGTTTACGCGTTTTTCCTGCAAACTTTCACTCTTTTCACTTATTTTTACTTTTCTAATTAACACAACTACAATTTTATGGAGGAGCTCGAAATTTTTTTTATCGCCAACCCATTCCCTTAAAGGCAGCAGAAACGCTCGAAAAAGCTGTTGAGCCTCTTGGGTCGTATGGCCACTAGTGCAACGTTCACGCCGATGGAAGCTTCAAAAACGAGTGAAAACTACTAAATTTTAGTGGAAAATTTTCGTGAACCACGCCCATGAGCTTTCAACCCCGCCTCCTCAGTATACGAATACGGTCATTTCGGCTGGTTTTTGAAGCTTTCAACGAGGTGAGCGTTCTAGTACAGGCTTCAAGAGCCTATCGGCTTCGCTATCCCAACCGTTTTGTTGTTAATATTAGCTATTCCAACCGCTCGGGCAAAACTCGTCCAATTTTACCCCATAACAAAAACAGCAGTGATTCCTGTATTTACATGCAGTTTTCGTCGGTTTTTTCGTTAGTTTCCTATACTACTAACTTCAAACCTTCGATTTATGACATAAAATCGATACAATTTTTGAGCGTGTCTTCACCCTTTCATCATTTTTATAGGGCGCTATTTGAGATCGTACATCTATCTTTCGAGTGAAACTGTGTAGGATTCTTTCCAATTGCTAAACGTTTCTACGCTTCTGTGGTGAGGACCCGATGTTCCACTCTCTATAATGGACCTGAGATAGGCTATGTAAGCTCTCAAGAAAACACACATTTCTGACAGATAAGTCTTGGAAACGAGAAAAGTTCTAAGGGAAGTCTTGCTGTACACAAATGTGAAATTATGTGAAAGATTGAAATCGTTGTTATAGTGAAAGCCCAGGTCCCATCAGTGGATACGGAATTCTGTTTTATGACCATCCAAATTGTACACGCAATTCAAGCTAGAACCTCGTAAACCTATAAAAACGGTTTTTTCGGAAGTCAACGGCATTTTCCATTCATGAAACCAATCAACAATTTTCTGTAATGCACCTGCAATCATATTCTGATCCTCATTGTTATCAACCTGTCTATAAATTTTAATATCATAGACAAATTGTTTCCAGTTCGCCACCACAAGCTTCCAGACGACGAGGAAGTTTTGATTGTGAGGTGTAAATAGAGAGTAAACAGCAAACAAAATGGGGAAGATTCCCCTCCCTGAGGTTCACCGCTCTTAGCTGACCTGACTGATGAAAATGTTGACATTATTTTCTCTTGGAAAGTTATTCCTGAAAGGTTATTTTTGAGCCGCTTACAAGTTAATTACATACTTTTAGTCAGCCTGGCCATTCCGGATGAAATGTGCTTTTGTAGAACCGTTTTTGGCTTAGAATCTGATTATGGTCTTCGCAGCTGCCTGAAACCACTCTGAAAAAAGTTATAGGCGTTTTTCGACAGACTTCCGTACCTATTGTACCTTCGAAAACGCGCGCCAGTCTCTGGAAAATCCGGAAACGGATCCGGTTATGAAATTGGTGAATTTTTGGTTCTTGTCTTAGTAGCGTCTCTGGGGGGTTCGTCACAATTTTCGAAATTTTTGGGCGTGGACTTACAGTTCAACCCCGCATTGCCCCTCAGTCCGCGAAGAGCACGCTGATTGCGAAAGCGTGCTGCGGCGCGGTTGCGAGTATCCTCAGACGGGAACGTGGGATTACCCGGGCGGTGGGATCACCCGGGCACCAAAGGCAAAAACCGTCCGGCTGATCCCACATCCCTGTCTGAGGATACTCGCGACCGCACCGCAGCGCGCTCTCGCAATCAGCGCGCACGTTGCGGACTGAACGGCATTGCGGATTTGATACTGCACCACCGCGGGGGGGGGTCGTAAGTAAGTCGCGGTCCTTGCCAACGGGCTGGTGGACCCTGCTTATGCGTCGCAGTGTATTTATTCGCTGATAAATCCGAAGATTTTTACAATCGAAGAGATGATACTTTCGCGGTTTACAAAAACTCTGTCAACCAGGAAATGGCTGGGTTTTCGTGGCTCGAGGAAGTTCTTTTGTGTGAACTTCTGACTGAATAGCTGCCAACCCATTCCATCACACCAGGACAATTCTCTGAAAAATATTGTCCAGGTGATTGCAAGTCATTTGACCTATATTTCCAACAAATAGATATGTTTTTCTCATGTGCCACTTAGATGGAAACAATCATTTGTGACACCTATACTAAAAAGGGACCTGCTTCCTCTGTCGATAGCTATGGACCTGTGAGTATTACGTCACAGCTCTGTAGAACATTTGTCGACGGAAGAAGCGTATAAGATGCCATCTTATAGAAAATTTTATTATTCCAGCCAATCAATGAGGGTTTTCCCCTGTTAAATCACCACAAACATACCAGCACGATTGCATAAATGAGAAGACTTGGTGGACGGGTACTCCGAGGTCAGTAATCCTTGTCATTCACATTATTTTACCTCAAGCAAAGGAATGTGGTAAGAGACTCTTAGAATGAATAAATATTATAGATGTTGTTTGAGATTCATCGTGTGTCTAGCCTCTAAAGACCTCGGGAGATTGTGGGAGGGGCGTGCCAGAGAGGCTTCAGGTTCGGAGTGTATGCTGTCTCTGATTGGGAGGATTTGGAGTTTCCCACAAGGCTGCATCTGAGAGGGGTGCACTCAAAAACTAGGTGGAATTTCCGAAATTTTTGTTTTTGAGTGCACTGTGCCTCTAAAAACAGTGTTCACGGTAGCAACCAATGTAATGTCCCTTTAAGAGGACTTAGGTATTTAATCTGCTATTTGACTCGTGCCCAAAGTATCCAAATATTGCTGCTGAAGCCGAAAGACTGCTGAAAGAAAAAGCCAAACAGTAATGGGACTGTTCGATCTTCCTCACTTTTGACTACCGACACGGATGAAATATTTCTGATCTCTTCCACTGGTTAGCCCATGCAACAGTATAATTTATCATTAACAGTGTGCAGAAGAGCGAGGTAAATTACACGCAGATTTAGGTTTGTCGGCTGTTCTGCACAATAACAACGTTGCAATTTCTTAGAATGTGTTTCTACAGTAGCCACCCCTATCGCTCTTTCTTTGGAAACACCAGGTGATTTCAATCCTGAATACTGGTTGGAACCAAAGCAAAGAAAGGTATTATTGCTTGTGAGCTCTGAGTAACACCCGGTCTTTAATGGCCACCTACAGTTCGAGTCACCAAACGTCTCGCTCGCAGAGAGCCTGATCAACCGCTGGTCGGTCTACGCAGTGAAAGCGTTTCCATATGTGATATGTGTCAAAATTGAGTGATTTTTCTTTAAGGTTTATCGAAACCTAAGCATATGTTATTTTCCCGATTATGGCGCACGGATTGGAGACGTGAGCAGCACCGGATGCAGATCTGCAGATTTTTTTTCGCGCAGAGGGAAGCTGCTTAGAGATTTCCTCGGGCATTCCCTCGCACGCCATGAAAAGACCTTTTCAATGAGATTGAGTCGATACATCAATGCATCTCCAGCACCTCCCAACACGACACCATCTCAAGCTGCAATGAAAGGTCGATTCTGACTATGTGGGAATACATATTTATCATCCCACACAATACGCCCTAGGAATGCTTCCGGATCCTGTCTGGGAACGGTCGCATGACGTAGGTGTAGGCCTTGAACGAGTGTGCTAATTTGTTGCTTCATGAATTATGTTCTCTGAAGACTATGAGAAATTGGCACGACTGATTATTAGGGTGGCACACCTGCAAAAAAGTGTGGATTAACCGCTGCAGGCAGAGGATAACGACTTTCTTCACATAAGTATCGTGCGTGTAGAATACATACCTTCACAAATTGAATAATTTATTATTAGCATTCTAAAATTAGCATCCGTGAAGCTTTGTGCACACGTCTTTAGGTTCCGTTCCAGATTCGAGTTCATGAATGATGGGGTCCAAGTGCTCATTGATGTACTTCTCACATTCCTTACTCTCAACTGGGATCTTCAGCTCCTTTTGGCACTCTTTGTCAAATTCCTGAACAACAGTGTTTTTTTTTCAAGATATTTGGAAAAATTTACGGAAGATATGACCAGGTAATCTCACTCAAAAAAAAATCCGTGGAGCTGTTTGGTCTATAAGCATAGAGGAAAGCAGGTGGGGCAGCTAACGCCTTGCTCCTTATATTAAAAATCACAGAGAAAGTTGCATGCAGTAAAATGCTTCGCACTACTCGACGTGAATATCTACGAGGAACTTTCAGAGAAGTATTCTGAGCTAAATTACCTGTTCGATGTCCACTGTTTCTTTTCCTAGTCGTGGAGCAGCAATTTTGACAGCCAGTTTGCACATAACGCACTCAATCACGTTGCTTCGCGATGGTGGAATGACGACAGCCAAGCAGGTAGTAGCAACGACAGACAAGAGAAGAAGAGTGCGCATGCTATAAGCAATTAGAGTTGCGACACATCTGCGGAAGCGGTGGTCACATTCAGTGAACACTAGTAGCAAAACATGTCACAGGGTCATTTTCTATCAGTCCAGTTCAAAATACAGGGTCTTTGGAGAATTTAGGACTTTGGTTGCAGTCTAAAGCGGACACTTTTATATAGGCTCGTTGATCGAACGTGGCCCATAGAGGCGGTATTGGGACATAGCGAGAGACAAACTATAGTGCCTTTATTCGGGAATGCACAGCTTCCTTTTTTCATCAACACTCGTTGCTACCGTAATGCAGCACGGCGGCGCGGTCTGCGAGCCCGCCGTCAGACCTGGTCGATCTACTGAGTCCCACCCGGTTGATGCGCACCGAAATAGCGACAGACGGGTGCAGAAAATTCCCTCCCCGAGGATTTGAGCAGAGTACCAACAGGGTGCGGCGCGGCCTGATGATGGAGAGCCGTATTGATAGATCGCGGCGATCTATCAATACGGCTCTCCACCATCAGGCCGCGCCGCGCCTTGTTCAAGGCATCCGGAGTCGTTTTCTCCGCCCCGGATTCAGTCGGACTAAGTCGGTCCCCCACCCCATGCGCCAGCCATTGACTTTGGCATGACCGCCGTCCAATCTCCCGTATGACCAATGATCAAGCTTAGAGACGGTGAATTTTTAATTTTTTTCGCGGTCTTGAATAGTTTCGATTAAAATTTAAATGTCACTGTATCAGGTAATGGGTAAATGTCCTATCGCGTACAAACAGAGAAATTTTTGAAAGGAATGATTTTCTGATATTAAAAGATGTTTTTTTCTTAAATGTTTCGGTAGCGCGAAGCGTTGTGGAAAACATCACACACTCCGCAACCGTTATCAATAACCATAACTTTCAAATTATCATCAAAACAATTGAAGAGGGCGAACAAAATTAAGAAAACTCACCGTCTCTGAGCATGATCGCCGACAGGGATGAGCGGACTTCCACGTTTCGCGTTTCGAAACCAGCAGTTTCGCCCATTCTTGACACTCCGCGTTCCGCATATCGAAAACCGCAAAAAAACGCCGCGGAATGCGAAAATTTAGGGTCCTCTGGGCGAAACCCGAGAAAAAAAGTTGTTGCTCCGAAACCCGAAAACCGATTTCCGAAATTTCGTATTTTTGTTCCGCTCATCCCTGATCGCCGGCCATACGGACAATTGGACGGTGGTCATGCGAGTCGAGGGCTGGCACACGGTGTGGGAGAGAACGGACGAGAGAGGGCTGCCACAGACCGCGCCGCTGACAATGAGATGCATTACCATAGCGGCGAGTGCGTGTAAAAAGGAAGTCGGGGCCGTGCAGCCGCGTATAAAGACACTACATATGAGTTCATTTCAGCGCAACACGTTGACTCGCTGAATTGAAGCGGGTGTTAAATCATGATGATGTTGTATCTTGAGGATAGCTACAAGAAAGTTTTTTTTTAGAACTAGAAGTTGTTGCGGGGTAGCTTGCACATAAAGCTACCTACTACAAGATCTGTCGTACTCCTTGGGTTTTGAGAACACAACAAAAGTTTAAGCGTTTTGCAATGCCCGTACCTAATAACTCGTAATCGTGGTCTATTTTGGAGAATAAGGAGATACATGGAATAATTATTGCAAGCTTCATTTTTTAGATTGACACAGGAAGCAATTTCGAACGAGGTTATAGGGAAGCTTAGACATAACACATTTGGATTGATGCGCGCGCGAAACGCGATTTCGCAATTGAAGCAGGGGCGAGTGAGAGTGCATGTCGTCCTGCCTATAAACCAGGGTGTTGCGATAATGGAAAATACTTTTTCGTAAAGCGTTCATCGTTAATTTTCCAAGAAAACGCCGCGCTAACCCCTTTGATGCGTTAACATGTTAATTTACATACATTTCGTTAAACAAAATTTCTGAAACATTGCCCGACCGCAGCAAAAATTCATAAATCATCTAGGCTCAGTGTCGTAATTCCGCTACAATTACTAAACTAATTTAACGTGATTTCGAGACTTTTTCATTAAGCGCTAATCGTTAATTTTCAAAAAAAACGTGGTAATCCAGTAAAGCGTTAACACGTTAACGTTATAACACACACCCTTGCTAAAGCCAAGGTTGTTCGGATGAGTCCGGGCGGTAGCGGCGGAGCGCTCGGTGATGGTAAAATATAAGTGATAAAGGAGATTCTGACATGATAAGTCCGATAAGCCTTGCTTCGACCGGCTCAAAATGAGCGACCCAGGCTATACATACTCTGTGCAAGAGTGAGCCATTTATAACTTCTGATGAAAGAGCTTTTGTCGGGGATCCCAAACATCTCTCTAGCTTTCTAATTGGGTCACGTTGAACAATATTATGACGGAAGGGCGCAGAAAACGCTTTGCCCGCGTTTTTCGCCCAAAACCGAATATATGACCGGGTATTGAAGACGGCGAACAACAAATAATGAGCAGCCTGGAACTTCGGGAAGTGTGCGCAGGTAACTCAGCAATTCGCTATCGCACAAGCCTGCACGTTCCCTTATCTTGTTGGTTTTTGACTTTTTCGCACAAAGGAAGTTTTATGGCGCAGTAGCACAGAAGCACAGTGGAATGCTTGAACGTGTCGAGGGCGCATTTGAATTGCTCAAGCAGCTAAAAATTTCATTGCTCTGAGACTCGCTTCGGAGTCGTTAATTAATATAATCATGTAATTCTATCAAAAAGGGGTCTTCCGAGCGAAAGAGGTTTGGTTGGCGTCAGAAACGTTCCAACAAAAAGGGAACAATAGGCAAGTAGGATGAGGAGAGTCTACAAAAATTGAACAATATTTTCTGAGACTGATTTTCTTGGCCGAAACTTCTTAACAGCGAAAACAAACCGTTGCGGTGTTTCACACGGAAGCACTCTGTGGTTCCAAATAGTCTCCGATTATGCGAGTAACGATAAAAATGTATAATTATGTGCACCTATCAGTTATCATTAGAAGAGAAAATGATTTCAACTTCACCTACACAGACGGCTAGCTCCAGCTGCTACGAGAAGCGAACTCAAAGTGCAGCATGAAATAAGAGTATTTTCTTATAATCTCGTCAAGAATAGAAGTCCATTCTTGGAAACCATTGAACTCTTCCTCGTGAAATGCCACAACGGTTTGTTTCCGCCGAAAAGTGCTTCTAGCTTCTGATGACGTCATCGGGACGTCGTGAAAAGTGCATCTGGCTTCTGATGACGTCATCGGGACGTCGTGGAAAGTGCTTCTGGCTTCTGATGACGTCATCGGGACGTCGTGAAAAGTGCATCTGGCTTCTGATGACGTCATCGGGACGTCGTGGAAAGTGCTTCTGGCTTCTGATGACGTCATCGGGACGTCGTGAAAAGTGCTTCTGGCTTCTGATGACGTCAGCGGGACGTCGTGAAAAGTGCTTCTGGCTTCTGATGACGTCATCGGGACGTCGTGAAAAGTGCTTCTGGCTTCTGATGACGTCATCGGGACGTCGTGGAAAGTGCTTCTGGCTTCTGATGACGTCATCGGGACGTCGTGAAAAGTGCATCTGGCTTCTGATGACGTCATCGGGACGTCGTGGAAAGTGCTTCTAGCTTCTGATGACGTCATCGGGACGTCGTGAAAAGTGCATCTGGCTTCTGATGACGTCATCGGGACGTCGTGGAAAGTGCTTCTGGCTTCTGATGACGTCATCGGGACGTCGTGAAAAGTGCATCTGGCTTCTGATGACGTCATCGGGACGTCGTGGAAAGTGCTTCTGGCTTCTGATGACGTCATCGGGACGTCGTGAAAAGTGCATCTGGCTTCTGATGACGTCATCGGGACGTCGTGGAAAGTGCTTCTGGCTTCTGATGACGTCATCGGGACGTCGTGAAAAGTGCTTCTGGCTTCTGATGACGTCAGCGGGACGTCGTGAAAAGTGCTTCTGGCTTCTGATGACGTCATCGGGACGTCGTGAAAAGTGCTTCTGGCTTCTGATGACGTCATCGGGACGTCGTGGAAAGTGCGTCTGGCTGATGACGTCATCGGGACGTCGTGAAAGCGCATCTGGCTTCTGATGACGTCATCGGGACGTCGTGGAAAGTGCTTCTAGCTTCTGATGACGTCATCGGGACGTCGTGAAAAGTGCATCTGGCTTTGATGACGTCATCGGGACGCCGTGGAAAGTGCTTCTGGCTTCTGATGACGTCATCGGGACGTCGTGAAAAGTGCATCTGGCTTCTGATGACGTCATCGGGACGTCGTGGAAAGTGCTTCTGGCTTCTGATGACGTCATCGGGACGTCGTGAAAAGTGCTTCTGGCTTCTGATGACGTCAGCGGGACGTCGTGGAAAGTGCTTCTGGGTTCGGATGACGTCATCGGGACGTCGTGAAAAGTGCTTCTGGCTTCTGATGACGTCATCGGGACGTCGTGAAAAGTGCTTCTGGCTTCTGATGACGGCATCGGGACGTCTTGGAAGTGCTTCGGGCCTCTGATGGCGTCATCGGGACGTCGTGAAAAGTGCTTCTGGCTTCTGATGACGTCATCGGGACGTCGTGAAAGTGCTTCTGGCTTCTGATGACGTCATTGGGACGTCGTGAAAAGTGCTTCTGGCTTCTGATGACGTCATCGGGACGTCGTGAAAAGTGCATCTGGCTTCTGATGACGTCATCGGGACGTCGTGAAAAGTGCTTCTGGCTTCTGATGACGTCATCGGGACGTCGTGAAAAGTGCTTCTGGCTTCTGATGACGTCATCGGGACGTCGTGAAAAGTGCTTCTGGCTTCTGATGACGTCATCGGGACGTCGTGAAAAGTGCTTCTGGCTTCTGATGACGTCATCGGGACGTCGTGAAAAGTGCTTCTGGCTTCTGATGACGTCATCGGGACGTCGTGAAAAGTGCTTCTGGCTTCTGATGACGTCATCGGGACGTCGTGAAAAGTGCTTCTGGCTTCTGATGACGTCATCGGGACGTCGTGAAAAGTGCTTCTGGCTTCTGATGACGTCATCGGGACGTCGTGAAAAGTGCTTCTGGCTTGATGACGTCATCGGGACGTCGTGAAAAGTGCTTCTGGCTTCTGATGACGTCATCGGGACGTCGTGAAAAGTGCTTCTGGCTTCTGATGACGTCATCGGGACGTCGTGAAAAGTGCTTCTGGCTACTGATGACGTCATCGGGACGTCGTGGAAAGTGCATCTGGCTTCTGATGACGTCATCGGGACGTCGTGAAAAGTGCTTCTGGCTTCTGATGACGTCATCGGGACGTCGTGAAAAGTGCTTCTGGCTTCTGATGACGTCATCGGGACGTCGTGAAAAGTGCATCTGGCTTCTGGTGACGTCATCGGGACGTCGTGAAAGTGCTTCTGGCTACTGATGACGTCATCGGGACGTCGTGGAAAGTGCATCTGGCTTCTGATGACGTCATCGGGACGTCGTGAAAAGTGCTTCTGGCTTCTGATGACGTCATCGGGACGTCGTGAAAAGTGCTTCTGGCTTCTGATGACGTCATCGGGACGTCGTGAAAAGTGCTTCTGGCTACTGATGACGTCATCGGGACGTCGTGGAAAGTGCTTTTGGCTTCTGATGACGTCATCGGGACGTCGTGAAAAGTGCTTCTGGCTTCTGATGACGTCATCGGGACGTCGTGAAAAGTGCGTCTGGCTTCTGATGACGTCATCGGGACGTCGTGAAAAGTGCATCTGGCTTCTGATGACGTCATCGGGACGTCGTGGAAAGTGCTTCTGGCTTCTGATGACGTCATCGGGACGTCGTGAAAAGTGCATCTGGCTTCTGATGACGTCATCGGGACGTCGTGAAAAGTGCTTCTGGCTTCTGATGACGTCATCGGGACGTCGTGAAAAGTGCTTCTGGCTTCTGATGACGTCATCGGGACGTCGTGAAAAGTGCTTCTGGCTTCTGATGACGTCATCGGGACGTCGTGAAAGTGCATCTGGCTTCTGATGACGTCATCGGGACGTCGTGGAAAGTGCTTCTGGCTTCTGATGACGTCATCGGGACGTCGTGAAAAGTGCATCTGGCTTCTGATGACGTCATCGGGACGTCGTGGAAAGTGCTTCTGGCTTCTGATGACGTCATCGGGACGTCGTGAAAAGTGCTTCTGGCTTCTGATTACGTCAGCGGGACGTCGTGAAAGTGCTTCTGGCTTCTGATGACGTCATCGGGACGTCGTGAAAAGTGCTTCTGGCTTCTGATGACGTCATCGGGACGTCGTGAAAAGTGCTTCTGGCTTCTGATGACGTCATCGGGACGTCGTGAAAAGTGCTTCTGGCTTCTGATGACGTCATTGGGACGTCGTGAAAAGTGCTTCTGGCTTCTGATGACGTCATCGGGACGTCGTGAAAAGTGCATCTGGCTTCTGATGACGTCATCGGGACGTCGTGAAAAGTGCTTCTGGCTTCTGATGACGTCATCGGGACGTCGTGAAAAGTGCTTCTGGCTTCTGATGACGTCATCGGGACGTCGTGAAAAGTGCTTCTGGCTTCTGATGACGTCATCGGGACGTCGTGAAAAGTGCTTCTGGCTTCTGATGACGTCATCAGGACGTCGTGAAAAGTGCTTCTGGCTTCTGATGACGTCATCGGGACGTCGTGAAAAGTGCTTCTGGCTTCTGATGACGTCATCGGAACGTCGTGAAAAGTACTTCTGGCTTCCGATGACGTCATCGGGACGTCGTGAAAAGTGCTTCTGGCTTCTGATGACGTCATCGGGACGTCGTAAAGTGCTTCTGGCTTCTGATGACGTCATCGGGACGTCGTGAAAAGTGCTTCTGGCTTCTGATGACGTCATCGGGACGTCGTGAAAAGTGCTTCTGGCTACTGATGACGTCATCGGGACGTCGTGGAAAGTGCTTTGGCTTCTGATGACGTCATCGGGACGTCGTGAAAAGTGCTTCTGGCTTCTGATGACGTCATCGGGACGTCGTGAAAAGTGCGTCTGGCTTCTGATGACGTGATCGGGACGTCGTGAAAAGTGCATCTGGCTTCTTATGACGTCATCGGGGGACTATCTCAGAAGGGCTCCAAGATTTATGTATTGAAATGACCAAAAGCTTCCACGAAAGATGCTTGATACTGCTATCAATCATTGTTGTTATAAAAATTCTATAGGAATAAGCTCTGGTACATCTCTAGTGACCTGTTGATTTCGATTATCACCAGCAGCGGAGCGGTGGGCCTCGATCAAATATAACTAGTGATAAGGGAGTTTCGACGGAAAAGCCACCGCTCCGCGCTGTGATAACCGAAAACATGAGTTCACTTGGAATGAAGCAGAGTCTATTTGGATTGATAGCGTTTTCTGTAGGTGGTTTATTTGATTTCTGTCTTGTTTGCTGAGTGGCCCCCTGTCTATGATAGTCCCGTCATCGAAACGTCGTGAAAGGTGCATCTGGCTTCTGATGACGTCATCGGGACGTCGTCTTGACATCTGCTGGGCTTCATGAATCTTTCGCACAGATATTGACAGTAAGTAAGGTATTAGCGTTCACTGCAGTTGCAGAAGGATCGCCGATAATGGATCAAGAATCGAACTATTCAGGTGCTCCAGAGGCGATTTCGCCTAATGTAAATTTCTGCAATTATAACTCTTTCACAAAGACGAGAAGTCTGTGTATATTATCAGCCTATGTATGCACCGAATAAGTAAGCGTAATGAAGTATGCTAGTTTTGCATGAATTACATACATGGGATATTACTGTGTAATATCGATAAAAAGTGAACAATTCTATCAAAAGGGGTCTTCCAAGCGAAAGAGGTTTGGTTCGAGTCAGAAACGTTCGAACAAAAAGGGAACAATAGGAAAGTGAAATGAAGAGAGTGTACAAAAAGTGAACAATATAATTTCAAGGCGATATTCTTGGCCGACTCTTCTAAACAGCGAAAACAAACCGTTGTGGTTTTTTACGAGGAAGAGTTTAGCGTTTTCCAGAAAACGGCTTCTATTCGTTCCATGAGATTTTATGGGAATATTCTCGTTTAATGCTGTACTTCTATATCTATAATTTCGCTTCTCCTTACATCTGGAGCTAACCATGTGTGTAGGTCTTTTCGAAATCATCTTCTGTTTTGATGGTAAGTATTAGGTTTACATGCATATACATTTTAATGGTTCTTGCGTAGTCAGAACAATTTTCGGAACCACAAAGTGCTTCCGTGTAGAACACAGCAACGGTTTGTTTTCGCTGTTTGAAAGAGTCGACCAAGAATATCGCCTTGAAATTATCAACTTAGATTTACAATTATTACTTCAAGCTCACCTAATCATAGCATATTTCGTTGAAGACGGATGGGTCGCCAAATAATAATCCCCTTGTAAGATTGTTAGAAGCATGCAAAGGCAGCTCACACTCCCCCAATGACGACTTCCAGCTAGGAGTTCATTTTTAAAGGTAGCGTTCACGATGATCATCCTCGTTGACTTTCCACGGTGAAATGATAGGCGAGAAGGATCCTAGGCTCCCAGTGTTGAAAGAACGGTAGAAAACGAGCCAGGAGCGGCAAAATAACGGCTGCAAACAAGCGTATTTGTGCCCCAGACACGCCTGGTGCCCCAGATCCGCCCCCTCGGAATGAAAAAATGAAGACTCAGATTACAGGAATGATCAAGTCAAGGAAGTGCTGATAAGTGAGCTGATCGCTTCATTGCACTGATTGGTATCATCCTTCTAGCGGTCAATTCCTCCACGCTCAGAAATCAACGTAAACAAGAGAGGCATATTTTTGCTCAGAAACGCGTCTTTCGTGTCCTTTTTGAGCATGCCTTGCTATATAGGGCAACAGACCTTTCGTAAACCGTGGAGAAATCGGAAGTGAAATTTATCGTGAATTCTATCAAAAAGGGGTCTTCCGAGCGAAAGAGGTTTGGTTGGCGTCAGAAACGTTCCAACAAAAAGGGAACAATAGGCAAGTAGGATGAGGAGAGTCTACAAAAATTGAACAATATTTTCTGAGACTGATTTTCTTGGCCGAAACTTCTTAACAGCGAAAACAAACCGTTGCGGTGTTTCACACGGAAGCACTCTGTGGTTCCAAATAGTCTCCGATTATGCGAGTAACGATAAAAATGTATAATTATGTGCACCTATCAGTTATCATTAGAAGAGAAAATGATTTCAACTTTACCTACACAGACGGCTAGCTCCAGCTGCTACGAGAAGCGAACTCAAAGTGCAGCATGAAATAAGAGTATTTTCTTATAATCTCGTCAAGAATAGAAGTCCATTCTTGGAAACCATTGAACTCTTCCTCGTGAAATGCCACAACGGTTTGTTTCCGCTATTAAGAAGTTTCGGCCAAGAAAATCAGTCTCAGAAAATATTGTTCAATTTTTGTAGACTCTCCTCAACCTACTTGCCTATTGTTCCCTTTTTGTTGGAACGTTTCTGACGCCAACCAAACCTCTTTCGCTCGGAAGACCCCTTTTTGATAGAATTGTTCACTTTTTATTGATATTACGAAGTAATATCTGTAAAAGCTCCAATATTTTCCAAATAGCATGGATTGATATGACAATCAGTAAGTGATTGACTTGTTGCGCACGCTACAAATGACGTACGACTCTCTTTCCTTGACATCCTGATGACGTCATCAGATGCCGTGTGTACTTTACACGACATACTGATGACGTCATCAGATGCCCTATGCACTTGGCACGACTTGCTGATGACGTCATCACATGCCCCATGGACTTTGATGACGTCATCAGAAAGTAACAAACTTGTTAGTCACTTTCCTTGTCCCTTCCCATCGAAAAATACAGCCTACAACGTGTTTTAGCGAGTTGATCTACCAACTGATAATATCACTTGATATGATAAGCAGTAATAAGTGAAGTAGTTAATGTTAAACAGTAAGTAACAAACTTCTTAGTCACTTCCCCTCCCCTTTCCCTCCCCTACGAAAAAGTACAGCCTACAACGAGTTTTAGCGATTTGATCTACCAACTGATAAAATCACTTGATATGATAAGCAGTAATAAGTGAAGTAGTTAATGTTAAACAGTAAGAAAACCCGCAGACACCCACTCAATTTTGAAACTGAATTGCATGAGTGTTAAGTCATTTTCATTCTAAAACGGGGTGTTTCACCGGTTGTCACCCGTTTCCCCAATGGTGAAGGTTCCCCACTTCACCTGCTCAGGAGTGAAGGCTGGTGGAGTACATGACTCCACCCAACGAAGCTATGGGCTCATCCATAAACTTCCGGCGCGATGACCGCTTGACACGCAAGCCGAGCGCGTGGGCGGAAATTTGCATTCTTATGCACTTTATTTCCTTTACGACTCAACAAACTACGCAGCAGGGCTTTCACGATAAAGCGATGAAAGTTTCAGTCTTAGAATCGATGAACACCTGTATAGAATTTTTGATGCTCATGGGTTTAGACTTCGCACGAAATTAGTGGAATGGAATTGGAGGGTATATGTGTGAAAAGGTGGATGCTCCACCAACACTAAAATGAATGCGAAACGGTGAAGCACGCTGTCCCTACATATAATGCTGGATTTCTCGATAACCTTCTCCTTCGCCAGTAGGGAGAGGAGCTCCGAGCGATTTTCAAGGAACCCCGTGGGGCCCATGCGCACTTATTGGCGGAACAGAGCTCAATCATCCATCGGTAACTCACGTCGCAGGCCTCAGAAGATGAAGAGCCAGACGAGGAGGGAAGAAAAAAATAGACGAGGTAAAGGCAGTATTCACGATAAATTTCACTTCCGATTTCTCCAAGGTTTACGAAAGGTCTGTTGCCCTATATAGCAAGGCATGCTCAAAAAGGACACGAAAGACGCGTTTCTGAGCAAAAATATGCCTCTCTTGTTTACGTTGATTTCTGAGCGTGGAGGAATTGACCGCTAGAAGGATGATACCAATCAGTGCAATGAAGCGATCAGCTCACTTATCAGCACTTCCTTGACTTGATCATTCCTGTAATCTGAGTCTTCATTTTTTCATTCCGAGGGGGCGGATCTGGGGCACCAGGCGTGTCTGGGGCACAAATACGCTTGTTTGCAGCCGTTATTTTGCCGCTCCTGGCTCGTTTTCTACCGTTCTTTCAACACTGGGAGCCTAGGATCCTTCTCGCCTATCATTTCACCGTGGAAAGTCAACGAGGATGATCATCGTGAACGCTACCTTTAAAAATGAACTCCTAGCTGGAAGTCGTCATTGGGGAAGTGTGAGCTGCCTTTGCATGCTTCTAGCAATCTTACAAGGGGATTATTATTTGGCGACCCAGCCGTCTTCAACGAAATATGCTATGATTAGGTGAGCTTGAAGTAATAATTGTAAATCTAAGTTGATAATTTCAAGGCGATATTCTTGGTCGACTCTTTCAAACAGCGAAAACAAACCGTTGCTGTGTTCTACACGGAAGCACTTTGTGGTTCCGAAAATGGTTCTGACTACGCAAGAACCATTAAAATGTATATGCATGTAAACCTAATACTTACCATCAAAACAGAAGATGATTTCGAAAAGACCTACACACATGGTTAGCTCCAGATGTAAGGAGAAGCGAAATTATAGATATAGAAGTACAGCATTAAACGAGAATATTCCCATAAAATCTCATGGAACGAATAGAAGCCGTTTTCTGGAAAACGCTAAACTCTTCCTCGTAAAAAACCACAACGGTTTGTTTTCGCTGTTTAGAAGAGTCGGCCAAGAATATCGCCTTGAAATTATATTGTTCAATTTTTTTACACTCTCTTCATTTCACTTTCCTATTGTTCCCTTTTTGTTCGAACGTTTCTGACTCGAACCAAACCTCTTTCGCTTGGAAGACCCCTTTTTGATAGAATTGTTCACTTTTTATCGATATTACACAGTAATATCCCATGTATGTAATTCATGCAAAACTAGCATACTTCATTACGCTTACTTATTCGGTGCATACATAGGCTGATAATATACACAGACTTCTCGTCTTTGTGAAAGAGTTATAATTGCAGAAATTTACATTAGGCGAAATCGCCTCTGGAGCACCTGAATAGTTCGATTCTTGATCCATTATCGGCGATCCTTCTGCAACTGCAGTGAACGCAAATACCTTACTTACTGTCAATATCTGCGCGAAAGATTCATAAAGCCCAGCAGAAGTAAAGACGACGTCTCGAGGACGTCATCAGAAGCCAGATGCACTTTTCACGACGTTTCGATGACGGGACTATCATAGACAGGGGGCCACTCAGCAAACAAGACAGAAATCAAATAAACCACTTACAGAAAACGCTATCAATCCAAATAGACTCTGCTTCATTCCAAGTGAACTCATGTTTTCGGTTATCACAGCGCGGAGCGGTGGCTTTTCCGTCGAAACTCCCTTATCACTAGTTATATTTGATCGAGGCCCACCGCTCCGCTGCTGGTGATAACCGAAATCAACAGGTCACTAGGGATGTACCAGAGCTTATTCCTATAGAATTTTTATAACAACAATGATTGATAGCAGTATCAAGCATCTTTCGTGGAAGCTTTTGGTCATTTCAATACATAAATCTTGGAGCCCCCGTCTGAGATAGTCCCCGATGACGTCATAAGAAGCCAGATGCACTTTTCACGACGTCCCGATGACGTCATCAGAAGCCAGACGCACTTTTCGACGTCCCGATGACGTCATCAGAAGCCAGAAGCACTTTTCACGACGTCCCGATGACGTCATCAAAGCCAAAGCACTTTCCACGACGTCCCGATGACGTCATCAGTAGCCAGAAGCACTTTCACGACGTCCCGATGACGTCATCAGAAGCCAGAAGCACTTTTCACGACGTCCCGATGACGTCATCAAACCAGAAGCACTTTCACGACGTCCCGATGACGTCATCAGAAGCCAGATGCACTTTCCACGACGACCCGAAGACGTCATCAGTAGCCAGAAGCACTTTTCACGACGTTCCGATGACGTAATCAGAAGCCAGAAGCACTTTTCACGACGTCCCGATGACGTCATCAGAAGCCAGAAGCACTTTTCACGACGTCCCGATGACGTCATCAGAAGCCAGAAGCACTTTTCACGACGTCCCGATGACGTCATCAGAAGCCAGAAGCACTTTTCACGACGTCCCGATGACGTCTTCAGAAGCCAGAAGCACTTTTCGACGTCCCGATGACGTCATCAAAGCCAGAAGCACTTTTCACGACGTCCCGATGACGTCATCAGAAGCCAGAAGCACTTTCACGACGTCCGATGACGTCATCAAACCAGAAGCACTTTTCACGACGTCCGATGACGTCATCAGAAGCCAGAAGCACTTTCACGACGTCCCGATGACGTCATCAGAAGCCAGAAGCACTTTTCACGACGTCCCGATGACGTCATCAAACCAGAAGCACTTTTCACGACGTCCCGATGACGTCATCAGAAGCCAGATGCACTTTTCACGACGTCCCGATGACGTCATCAGAAGCCAGAAGCACTTTTCACGACGTCCCGATGACGTCATCAGAAGCCAGAAGCACTTTTCACGACGTCCCGATGACGTCATCAGAAGCCAGAAGCACTTTTCACGACGTCCCGATGACGTCATCAAAAGCCAGAAGCACTTTTCACGACGTCCCGATGACGTCATCAGAAGCCAGAAGCACTTTTCACGACGTCCCGATGACGTCATCAGAAGCCAGATGCACTTTTCACGACGTCCCGATGACGTCATCAGAAGCCAGAAGCACTTTTCGCGACGTCCCAATGACGTCATCAGAAGCCAGAAGCACTTTTCACGACGTCCCGATGACGACATCAGAAGCCAGAAGCACTTTTCACGACGTCCCGATGACGTCATCAGAAGCCAGAAGCACTTTTCACGACGTCCCGATGACGTCATCGGAAGCCAGAAGCACTTTCACGACGTCCCGCTGACGTCATCAGAAGCCAGAAGCACTTTCACGACGTCCCGATGACGTCATCAGAAGCCAGAAGCACTTTCCACGACGTCCCGATGACGTCATCAGAAGCCAGATGCACTTTTCACGACGTCCCGATGACGTCATCAGAAGCCAGAAGCACTTTCCACGACGTCCCGATGACGTCATCAGAAGCCAGATGCACTTTCACGACGTCCCGATGACGTCATCAGAAGCCAGAAGCACTTTTCACGACGTCCCGATGACGTCATCAGAAGCCAGAAGCACTTTCCACGACGTCCCGATGACGTCATCAGAAGCCAGAAGCACTTTTCACGACGTCCCGATGACGTCATCAGAAGCTAGAAGCACTTTTCACGACGTCCCGATGACGTCATCAGAAGCCAGAAGCACTTTCCACGACGTCCCGATGACGTCATCAGAAGCCAGAAGCACTTTTCACGACGTCCCGATGACGTCATCAGAAGCCAGAAGCACTTTCCACGACGTCCCGATGACGTCATCAGAAGCCAGATGCACTTTTCACGACGTCCCGATGACGTCGTCAGAAGCCAGATGCACTTTTCACGACGTCCCGATGACGTCATCAGAAGCCAGAAGCACTTTTCACGACGTCCCGATGACGTCATCAGAAACCAGAAGCACTTTCCACGACGTCCCGATGACGTCATCAGAAGCCAGATGCACTTTTCACGACGTCCCGATGACGTCATCAGAAGCCAGATGCACTTTTCACGACGTCCCGATGACGTCATCAGAAGCCAGAAGCACTTTTCACGACGTCCCGATGACGTCATCAGAAGCCAGATGTACTTTCACCAGCCTGCGTCCCCCTTACCAACTTGCCTGCCTGAAATTGACCGCCTGTGACCATTGGCAGTGGATACTAGCAGTGAGCAATGAAAAGCGTGACGGCCTACGGCCCACGGCTCACGGCCTACGGCGCACACCATCAATTTTTCCTAAGCTTTCGGGCTCACAACTTTGTCATTTGTGAACCGATTCGGCCCAAATTTTGACAGCTGGTGTCTTTTGAACCCCTCCACTTATATCCAGGGGTGCGATTCATGAACGCACATTCGCTGGTTTGGTTTGGTTAGGGTTTGGTTCGGTTTGCAAGCCCACCCGTAACCAAACCGATTGCCCGCGCTAACCAGCGATTCACGAACGTTTTCGCCGGTTTGGTTTGCAAACCGGTTGTTCAACATGATTTTAAACAGGTAAACCGGTGTATGCTGACCAATTCAGGTCAAATAGGGTTTTATTTTTGTTCGTTGATTTCTTTTCTTCTGTTTGTTGACGGTTTTGAGGTACTCCGGAGATACTATTGCATCAGTGCGCAATTTTCCAGTCCAAATTGCCCCTCCCTATAGTGTATCAGGCGAATAATATTGATTAATATTGATTTTTTTCAAATAAATCAAAGTTTTGCTCGAATATGAAAATGAGTTTAATTTTTTGATGACTTTTTAATGTATTTTTTTCTGGTTCCATTAATGACGTTAAGGGGAACGTTAACATTATTTATAAAAAGGCAAAGTTGTGTTCATTCCCAAGATTACAATCGTCATTTGTTCGATGAATATTCGGAAAATACTCAAATAACTCTAATTTGCGATCCAGAGGATAGACAGAATTCTACATTTTCGTCAGTCATGGGCACGCTCATCTTACGATTAGAGCAATTATTGGAACCAGAAACAATTAGATCCAGTGAGGTAAAAATGGAATTTATTGGGGAAATTGATATAATTCATTTGTTATACACTACTCTGCCCGAGCCAGTAGCATTCTAAACGAGTTTTCACTGACTGCTTTTTTTCAATCTACCTCAATTGAGTTCTACTTAATATCCAGTACAATCTAAAAAAAAACAATCCGAAAAGAAAGCCAATGATGTACAGTGAAACGAAGTAATCGATACTCCATTTATTTATGTGAAACTCGGTAAGCTTTTCAGGAAGTGAAAACTTCGAAAAAAATAGAACTATGGTGAGGATAATGGAATTTGAACAAAGAAAAAAAAACATGGCGTCGCATTAAAAGCTTAGTGTGATTGCACGATTTGCATGGAATCGCACGTCTGGCTGGCTAACCGCACTTAACCCACCCTAACCAGCCTCTTCGAGGTGGGTTGGATTCTAGCCCACCCGTGACCCAGAGATAGCCAAACCGGAGCTTAATGAATCGCTGGTTTGCAACCAACCCGAAACAAACCCTAACCAAACCACCGGAAACGCGTTCATGAATCGCTCCCCAGAAGGAAATCTGCAGAAAATTTGTTTTAATGGTTTTATAAACTACTTTATAAAATTAGAAGTGATCACAAGGCCTAGGCAAAACCAAACCTCTCCAGCCGCTTCGCGGCTGGAGCGATAGTGCATTCATAAACTTCTAGGGGCAGACGAAACGAATGGCTCCTAGTCAAAAAACACGATAAGATGGAAATTTTTGGAAGAATTGGGGTAACATATGCGAGAATGAAATTGACAGACGAAGAAAAGTTTGCAAATTTCTGTGCGACTCACTTCAATGTACACATATACAGTCGCCACGGATATCCCAGGTTTTTTGATCCCCTATCGACAGTTTTGCTCATCTTCCATACAAAACCATATTCTCATTTCGAGTTCACGCGCTAACATTATAGATCGGTAAATCGGGTAGGTAAATGCCGACTGTCGAGTTCCTAAAGGCAGTGGTCACGATGAAAAACGTTATCGAAAAAACAACAAAAACCTGCTTAGATCAAAAACAGCTGAAAAACTATGAAGTTAGCGCGGTGAGAAACGGGCTAGAATTAGAGTTTCTACGGCCCAAAGAAGCCAGTTCGTGCACACGTGCACAGCGATGACGAAACAGATCGCAGTCTCATGCCGAGCAGTCAAAAATCATCGACATTCAGAGGACGAAATAAATGCAAATTTAACGAATAAAAACAGTTGAGCAATGAAAGAAAGCTCTCCAGTAAATGTTTTTGACTAGATGTGTACATAAATCCGAAGGTTCATCGATTGACATTCAATTTCAAGCCAACTGATGTTCTTGATACAAGAGGTCATCGATGCCGATGATGTGGAGTGGGCTCGTCCACCGTCAAAAGACAGGAAAGTTCAGGTTTCAAATTTGACCCGAAACAGTGGTTTTCTCGCGATTTTTCCTTATGAGTCCTACTACTCGAGACCAAGAAAAGGATTTGGAGAGAAAAAGACGACAAGCATATTTGATCGCGACCACTGCCTTTAATCCAAGCGCTGGGAAAATTTGTAAAATACTTGCAGATGATGCAAAGGCACAAAGTCTACTGACTCAGCAGCGTGACACGGGCTATAGAAAAGAGGCCATTAATCAGATGGTGTTATGGGCAGTTACTTCTGTACCCACCTCAGACAGTTTGCATGGAGCTAGGTTCGCGAGCGGTCAACTCAAATCATACTTATATGATTCATGGTGCAGCCGTCTTTGAAATCGAAAGAGGTAAAAAAACCTTTGTTCTCTGTATAACGGCGGGCTGGGTTTTGCTGACCATATGAGCCGCGAAAGCATGCTAGCCCTTTTAAGTGGTTTATATATCTTTATGGGTATTTCGGGTCGAAGTTAACCTGTGTTGTTGCGTGTGTATGAAATTTACGTCATTCCTATAGTTGAATCTGATACTACTGTTTTCTGCCCGTTCAGGAAAAAAATGCAAGCGCCACTGAAGTAGAACACAACAGCTTCACTCGCAAGCTTTTGGTGGGAACTGGAAGATTCGTATTCCAAAATCTGCGATTCGGAAGAAATACTACGGGCTTTTCTCAATCGACTCTCGGCGTAAAGTTTTCGATTAATGCATGGTACATAAGCTTCCGTACCCTACAGCTGTCCTCTGTCCAGAACTTTTTTTTCATTCAAGAACCACTAGCACTAGAGGTGGTTACTTCAAGATATTGTTACCGGAGCCGAAGCCTACTGTTCGGGCGGAATCATTTACAGTTAGAGCTGAAACTCTATTTCTCAGAGCTACATGCAAGAACAACCCGCCTGAAACCTCGACGTTGCTGCAATTGTAGAGGAAAATAGGCTCGTTGATCGAGTTCGCAGCTCACGGCTGCTTGGCTCCCCTTTGTAAGGCGAGTCGCAGTTATGAGAGGACAGGCACACAGGTGTGAGCTGTGAATTCGATCAACAAGCCGTGTTGTTCCTGTGTATTTTCTTATTTCATTGCTTGATTTGTTATATTTGAGCACGGCATTCGTATGTTTTTGCCACGCCTAGCCTACGTGGACGTAAGGCCCTAGCTATACACCAGCGGAATGAAAACGTCTCGCGATGACATTACCGCCGCATGCTGCGTGAATTAGGGACTCGTCTGCAATGTTGCGTCTTTGGCGTCTTTGACGCAATACTGCAGACAAAAATTTTCCAGGCGTTTTTAATGGTATTTTATCGGTTTTTTTCGCTTCTGACACTTTTTACTTGCAGAATATCACTAATAATCAATTCCTCTCGTCATTACAGTGCTCGTTATGTCGTTTTGGTGATGTTTTACCAATTTTAAATCTGAAAAATAATCAGCTGGTGGAAATTGGCAAAGTTCCAACAGGGCAGGTCCCGCAAGGATACAGTATACGGTGCCGCGGCGTGTATAACTGCTCTGTGCGGCCTTCCGGCGCGTTTTTCTGCGACTACTGTTCCTTTTGGAATGCCTGAGCACTGTTAGGGCGCATATAAGTGATAGTTGTCTTGCTATTTCCGCAGCGTCCCGCCGGTGTATAACTAGGGCCTAATAAAACTACAACTACAACTAAGCGTAAAAGGCACACCTGTTCTCAAACCCTTTTTAAGGCCTAGCGCACAACCCCATTCTGGACAATCTTTCCATCCAGAAAAGGAGACAAACCCAATTCGGAAGTGCACGGAATGATACCACAGGAAAAAGATGATTTCCGATGTTCTACAGGCCGCACTTTGACGACTTACGTGTGAGCCTGGTTCGACCATAAATCATACGATTGCGGACCTTTCCTTTACGAACCCTTATCAGAACTCTCGACTCATAACGAAAAGAGTTCACGCAGAACTGTTCGATTTATGGTGCCGCTTCTGTAGCTTGATCTGGTTATCATCTGACGCCTGTCGTCCACTTGATTTCTTCTTTCACTCGCGGCAGCCATCCTATTGGTTTTCCTCTCCAATTTTTCGATTTCTTGCCCTGGACTAAACGACAAAAAGACTTTTTCATATCTCCCATTTGAATGGGCAACACCTCTCGGCAACAGAGAACTGTTGAAGTCCCACGCTTTTCCTTCGATGGTCCGCAGCAACTCACAAACATTTCAGAATGCAATCGCTCCTTATCCTTGCGCTTGTTGCAACTGCATGCTTGGCAGTCGTGATTCCACCGGCTAGGAACAACGTCTTCGAGTGCGAAATGTGCAAAATGGCGGTTCGACTCGCTGCTCCTTCTATCGGAAAAGATACAGAAACAATTGAAAAGGTTCGTGCACCATGTCACACTCATGAATTTTTTCAAGACTCATGCATTTGATAGGACTTCGATAAGGAATGCAAGAAGGAGCTGAAGATGCCACTGGCCGACAAGGAATGCGAGAAGTACATTAACGAGCACCTCGACCCCATTATTCATGAACTCGAATCTGGAACGGCACCAAAAGACGTCTGCACCAAGCTTCATGGATGTTGATCAGTGTGCACATTCAAAACAATAGTTCTTGAAAGCCTGCTTTTTATAATATGTTGTGTTCGAATGAAGTTCGATAGAAACAAAATGAAAAACTACGGTTCAGTGCTATTGTGCTGATCTCCCTGTATCAGACGGGACCACTGCCTCGACCTCATAATGTGTCAATCCCCTTCCTCTCAAATCGACCGGACAGTCCGAGGTTCGGAACATTTAATGGCCGGAAAATTTCAGATGGCCTAACCTGAATCTTACAGCACCCGTGATATTGCAAAGTCGCATCTTCTTATCTCACCCGTTATTCGCCGATTCATCGATTCGGATAAAAACGCCATTCGACGAAAGTGCCACATTTATCCATCTATTTATTCATTGGACGCGTACATTTGGTCACGCGTGTAGGAAACAACAAACAGGCATGGCAGTACAATAATGGTTGTCTATTAACCCATTCACGACTACGTGTCCCACCAATGTGACACCCTTTTCAAAAATCGATTTCTCCGCCACAAGAAACTACTTCCGAACTTACATATGATCAATGTATTGACCTACCCAAGACTTGAATGAAAACTTCGTGGTCCATCAGTAGGTCAAATGCTACGACATATTTAGACTTTTCTAGAATCAGGTGGGCTGAAGTAGAGGAAAAAACGGCTGTAAAGTAACTTTAAAAGCACATTATGCTTTCTTTTTCCTTCTATTGCTACCCTTTAGGTTGCTTAGTTGAAACCTACCGCTGGAAACTCCTTTACTTTTCTCAGAGCGTTGCAGCTCAGTTGACCCCAATTTGGTTTTCAATACTTGTTTCTCGGAGCTCAAACTCTGATACTGTTCGATCATCGTTGCTAGCTACAATATAGACACAAAAAAGTGAGAGCAGTTACCCGTGGGACGCTATTCAAGCCAGCGTGTCCCACCGGTGGGACACGATATACGGTGACGCAGTATTGCACGCGCTCCGAACGTGCAGTAACCCAAAATTAGGCGTGGTCGTGAATGAGTTCAAATGAAGCACTACGAGTCCAGCAGCTCTTGCTGACGATTCAGGGATGTCCTAAATGAATGGGGCTACACGGACAACACATTTGGTTGCACTAGAGACCGGAAGTTTCGAAATACCCTGTTTCAGAAGAAATCAGCCCTGACCTGGCTTCTCGTTAACGCGCCGCGCCCGGTTAGCGAGTCCTCCGCTCCTTGTACTTGTTGAGATAGTACCCACGAGTTGCAGAAGAGGTATGGATATTAGCTAAGATTTCGTGCATAATTGTCAAACCGTTTTTGTTTCTTCTGCTTTTTAACGACGATGTTTTAGTTTGTCGATTTTTCTCTATGCCGTTATTAGTGGTGCTGTATTGATGTCCAGAACATCACAATAATTGTTTGTGAGTGTTGTTTTTCTGAATACTCTCTAACAAGATTATCTTTTCTTCTTATAGGGGCTAAAGACCGTCGCTCCACTCTCCACTATACAACGAACATAGACTTGGTACGCTTTTAAAAGCAATGAGGGATTTTTGGTCTTCATAAGTTTGAGCAAGTTATATGTTCTGTATGTTGCTAGTTCAACAAGTAGTCTGCTATGAGGCCCAAAATCTAATGAACTGTTTATTAGAAACCCTAGGTCCCTCATATCATCCCTCATATCATTAGTTCGAGTCAGAGGTGTACCATTCATGAAATAATCTGCAGAAACCGTTGTTCCGCCTACAACATGGCGAAGTATCTCGAGAAACATCGAAATCCCGTAACAAGCACTCCGATCTCCAGATATATAGGTTGTCATCTTATGAATCGCTCCCTGATGTCAACTAAAACGAAGCATTGTGGCCTAAACTACCTCTCTGTAGCTCCGAGAGTCCTGCCTATTGCCTCGAGTCCTTTGCTCGTTTATCTGTGCCTGCCAGTTCACGAAGAAGCGACGCATTACGACTCTAAAGGTACGCGATGGGCATCTGTGGAAAAATACAAATAGACCCCTAGCGTGAGCCGACAGCTGCATGCAGCCACAAACCTTCTCCAAAGTTTCGGTCAGGTAAAGCAAGTAGGGAAGCTACAATACCGGTCACATCTTTTGCACTCTGTGCGGACAGAATGCGAAAAACGTTCCTTGTTCACTACTGTCTTAACTGACTGTGCTCAAAATGATCCATATGGGAATTTAAAGGCAGTGTTCACGACAAAAAATGTGTTTCCGTTTCCTCTAAGAATGGGTAGTGGAGGGGCACACTGTAATGTTGACGTCGGAAGAACGCATGAAAACGAGCCAGAAAGAGTCCTAAAAAAGCCCGAAGTTGCCACTTCGAACGAAAGGCAAACCCCTAAAATGCAATGCCCGCCCTCCAACGTTAACAAATGAAAACTCGAGATCGTCAGATGAGCAACGGTTTTCGATCGGAAGCCCCGTTCTTCCCTTCATTCTTAAATTCTCTCTTGACTCAGTTCAGCTCGCATACATCGGCCGCAAATGACGGAAGTTATAAGCCTCGGACAACTTGTCCACCATGCTTTCCTATCTCAAACTTCGAGGGACCATAACTCCGTTCCCAGAAGGTCTTGTACGATTCCAGAGACATCATTGGAATGGGACCGTTTTCAAGATAGGCGAAAAACAGAGTAACGATTTTTACCGAGAACACTGACAAAACAAAACAAGAACTAACTAACAAAACTATGATTTTCGCGATCAACAACCATGAAAAGCCAGCAACTCAAGTCCGAGTGAGTCATCGCTTGCACAATGGTTGAAACTATCTGCCTTGTCTAAGCCGTAACACTGTTTTAGAGACTAATTTTTCATTCCTTACTTTATTTAGAACTGTACTACTAATAGATGTGTACTTCAAATAGAGGGTGTACCTAATACTCAGCCCTCTCTTTATGGTGTACTTCTATTAGAGGTGTACTTTAAATAAAAGTGTTCGTCTAATAGTGGAAATACGGCAAGCGGAAATAGGCATAATACAGCCAACATGAGATACGCAGGAAACGCCATCTCGCAAATGAAGCCGAGATAAGTGAGAAGATCATAAACTCTAACAGCGCAATTAGCAAGGGTGGATAGTTGGTGACCGTGGGCGCGATATTCTCGAGTCTTCACGTCTATATGCCCTGTGCAAAGACAAGCATGTAGAAATCCAAAAAATGGAGCTGACGATGCCTACTACAAAGGCAAAATCAGAAAATATATATGGCTAGATCACAAACTCTGAGAGCGCAATTAAGGCCCTAGTTATACTTCGGTGTTTGGCTGCCGCTGGCTTCTGTGGCACGTCTGCGATTGGCGAGATTTCAAAATTGACCAACAGCAGACCTGCAGTGGAAAGCAGCGGTAGGGAAACCACGAAGTTTGACCAGGCCCTAATATGATTACGAGAGAAATTGTGAGCATTGGAGCTCAGATAAGCCCGACGGGGAATCCATAAACAAAACTATTACGGGGAAATAACGCCCTGAGTTGGCCTACTCACGAAAGGAGAACTACATGCTTAGCCTAAGCTTTCCGGAATTATTTTGGGACCGCTCCGCATACGTAGCGTGGATCCGAGCAGGAATGAATAGTTGGTGACCGTGGAGCGCGATATTTTCCAATCTTTTCGCTGGACCTCCTTCTTCGGGGCACAGTGCTTGAGAGAAACAATTTGCTGCGGAAGATAAAGTTTTCTTTAAAAAAAATCAACATGTTTTAAATACGCTGAGTAGAATTCAAGAAACTACCTGTTATGGTACAAGTCAGGCTTAAGCTAAGTGATATTTATTGAAAAACCGGGAAGCAATTGTTTGATGACAAATACATACACCGAAAAAATATGCACCACAAGATAGAATGTTCGATCAAGAAACACTGAAATAATCTATAAAAGCCGCCATTCAACTGGAGCTTCAGGCGCTCACATGCGCAAGGGTCAGACTAGGGTTGAGAATGCAAGAAACCAAATAGAGCGGTGTCCGCCACCCTAACCCGATCCCAGCTCAGTTGCCCGCACTAAAGCATGTTGTCACAGATTTGGAAGCTCTACCTGCAGTGTGAACGTAGAGATAACATGCACAAATTATAAGTTTGTTCCAAATGCTGCCCGCTTATTACCTTGACTAACTAAGGAGTAGAAAAGTAAAGAATGAACTCAAGACTTGTTCGTTCAACGGCTCAAGCTGAATCAACGCATGGATTCCATTTCGATTTAATCAGACGCATGGACCAGGCGGCCGACCGTGCGGGGTTGGCGGCATCATTGGAGGATGGGGTTTCAATTCGCTCGGGGTGATCTACCGTCGCAACCCCTTCCATTCATCAGACTGAAATTATTACGTCGACTCTATATCACGGAACAGAGGCATTTACGTCGAAAAACAATAATTGCAATCACGAGAGAACTGTACAATCTCGACACTTCATGAATTGGGTCGCTTAAATTATGTCACTCATACTCAGCAAACAATGAGAAATGTAAGACCTTTTTAGAGTTCGATCGCCGTGCGATGCGATAGCATGATGGTCGTGAGTATCGACTGCATTTTAGGTCTATTCTCAACCTAAGTAAGCAATCGCAACGATCGGCGATGAAACTGAGAAAGAAGCCTAAAAGTAACAGTCTTTGTTGCCTTTAGCGATGTTATTCCTCCCAATCAAACGCCGAGTCCATTTTGATGCCATTGTTCTTCAAAGCTAATTGCATCATTTCCGAAATGAATGTATAATCTGGTTGGCTGTTATATTTCAAACCATCTAGGTACTTCTGAAGCCGGCGGAACTCGACCTGAAATACAGTGCGTACTACCATCTTGGACAAGCTTATATAGTCTTGGTCTTGCCTTTGGACAAAACTGTAGCATCATCGTAGCCCCTTCGTTCGTTTGCACATGTTCCTTCATAGCTCGCACCTCGGCTAACGATTCGTGATGGAAGTCGGACCAAGGCAAGAAACCTCAAAATTATATGGCCATGGTAAGTGGTTGAGTTGATAGTTTCCTGATGCCGAAACATGATGACTAGTCTTGACGCTGTCCATGTACAGCTCTTCCCTCTTTTCCGTCAATTTACCCCATTCTCGTATTTTGGCACATCAAGGCTGGCACCTTACAAGGGACAACCCCCGGGGGAGGAGACGTCCTGAAAAAAGTTCTTCTGAGCGTTGTGGGGGATTTATAGAGTAACAATAATCTATGTTCGATTTTCCCTACGGACCATTCGTTATTCCAGAAGTAAAGAATTGAACCATTTGTAACTACCTGTAACCTCCTAATCGGAGCAGCTGGCGTGAGTTTATACGCTCGGCACACATTTAGTTACAATGAAATTGCCCTATACAAGGTTTGACGGTTTGATTCTGGCCCATTCGTGAGATACGAGCCGTTTCCGAGCTCTATGTGCATTCCATTCCTCGTATCACTTGATTGAAGTTGCCTTACCTAACGTTTAGGGATGGTCGAGAGGATAATGATGGGGAATGCTAAACTACTTAGGGAAGCTGGGTTCCGGGTTCGATTCCCGCAATGCATCTTCTGAAAAGAAATTGTTTTGCATTTGTTCGATTGTTTATCCATGAGGTTTCTCATTCACATTTTAATTTGCTTTTTCCAATCTTACTGGATTTACAAATTCTATCGCGTGAATCCCTGTAGTATATGAGCATTTCTTCACCTTATTCAAGAAATCATTCATCTCACCTTCTTGAGCAAGCAATTCGGGTTAATTGAGAAACATTTCAATGTGAGCATCTTGCTAATTTGTATTACTTTGCTTGAGTAAAAACAAACACCTCTATTGAACACATAAAGTCGTTTGCGAATCATCGTAGAAGGAACCATTGCCACATAAGAGGCAAAGCGATAAACCCTTTCTTAAAATTTATCATCATGATTGCAGATTTTATTTTCAGAAGGCGACAATCGGTTGCCGAATACATCTGCTGACCATTCATCGAGAACTACTGAACTTTTTTTTCGATTATGTGGATTTTTTCGTTCGAGGGTGAGTGAGATTATGGCAAAAAAAGTCGGAAACATTTTTTTTCCTCACATTGATCCAAATAAAACAAATTTAGGTAGACGGGTGCTAGATGCAGTAGCCAGCCGATTTTCGCTTCTGAAGTACTGAAAGCACAGCAATGGTGAACGGTTGAAGAGAATGCGCCCGCTAATTTTTCATGATTTTCCCATTTTGCGCTCTACCGGAAGGTTCATAATGAAAACCCATCATGCAGTAATACTACACTATCCATCCCCCGCAATCTTTCAGGACTTTTTTCGTGACGTCTCCTACCTCGGGGGTCGTCCCTTGTTAGAGGGTAGTCGTGCATGAGAGTTACTGTCTTGCTGCGATCACCGGGAGCGATCACACAGTAGGGAATCCTAGACAAGAGGTGCGCTTCGACGTCTTGCACCACTTTTCCGCAGAATTTTGGACTTTGCTCGACGCAACCGCTTAGGCTTCCCAAACAAAAACAATGACTCTCTGACACGCAAAAATCAGCGAAGGAAGACAAATGGGCTAATTGACACTGCACAAACTCCCCCCCCTCACCATTTCTAAAACATTCTGTCATGCTGTGTCGGAGAAATATTTAGAAACGTACAGCTTGATCCACGTACCTGACAACATTTCGACCATCATATAGAACCATGACGCGAGATCATCCCTTGGAGATTGCTCTTCGCCGTTGTGGGCATTGATTGATGCGTAGCGAGTTGTACCTCTGAAGAATCGTTTCATTGACTCGGCTAATTTATGAGCAATCTCACAACGATCCACATCATAATCGATTATTTCGATACAAAATGCACTCGTCGGATTCTGATGAATGATATCAGCACCTGTTTTAACAACAAAGCATTATCGAAAACGCATAGCTTATAGTAAAAGACCCGCATTTCAACTTTTCTTAAGTTAGCGCGTGTTACGATACAACCTGCACACCTACAATTTTCAAAACACAGTTAGGTAAAACCTCGCGGGAAAGTCTAAGAGCGAGCCCTAGTGAGAGCTATCACAATTATTTACCTTGGAATACTCGAGAACGATGTTCCCCGTAAACAACGCTTTGAGGGTTTTACGATCATGGACTGCTCACGCATGATTTTCGCACTTATACAGTTCGATCATTGAACGCGCTTCACTCATAAATTGACCACCCGTGTCGCACTTGGAGAGTACATGCACCTTCCAACAACTCACCTAAATCGCACCTGCTCTCGTGGCGCCTTCAAGTTCCCGCTTCTGTCCTTGTAAGCACGACATACGCCATAATCAATCAGAATCAATCGTGTGTCTCCTCGAGATGAATTCGGAGTCAAGCAAAAATTTGAGCACTGAAATGCTAGCTGTATCATTCTTCCTTGTATAGCGAAGTAAAGGTAACGATAGTTTTTCACCGCTACGTCATTCTTCGAATAAGCGTGGGAAAGCGTTTTTGTTCGATCCATCATAGTCTACCGATCATATCTTTTGCAATATCCAAGAAAAGACGGAACGGTACGCAAAAAAAATTAGTTGAGGAGACAATGAGCGTTCCTTGCACTCATCTCACAGCACGTCGAGTAGCGCGGGTACGTATTATCGAGTGCAGCAGACGCTCTGCGACGATAAGGGTCTGCAGAGTTGTGACGACCGACGAGTGGTCGCCGAGCGTCACCCTTAACGCGGGGACGATATGTTTTTGATCATTATCGTTGCGGCGTCGGTTGCCACTTACATCACCCAGAGCTGTTTTTCGCTGCGACTAACACCGCAACTTCTCAGACATTTGGCCACTTGGAGCGGGGCCGGCCCCTCCCATTTAAGACGTCACCGCCGGAGAGCAACCAAAGCCGCGAATGCAGCCGCGGTTGCTTCTCGGCGGGAAAATCAACCGACGGTCCTTGTTCAGTCGCTGTCCGGGCGAGTGCTGTGCTATAGCGAGAGAGCAAGAGACGCAGTGCGCCCTACTTTATTCAACTGAGTAGAAAAATGCCTGTTTCTCAAAATATAAGGGTGTTCAAATGCATGTTGGACAGCTATCTGAGTTCGACGTGGAGCGCTGAACAAGAGTTATCCCTTTTTTGTTTTTTTCTTTTATTTTGCTGTCGTCGCATTTTAGTTTTAGGTTTTTCTTGGTTTTCTGTTTTTTTTTATTTTACTTGTCTGACATGACTCGCTCATGTAATAAATATATATACTGAAGCTTTGCATTGGTCCCGACACGATTCCCTGGCGTCGCGGCGCGGCGCGTTCCAGGCTAGGCGGCCTGTTTTTGAGGCCTCGTACTCATTCTTTTTCCTTCCTTCTTACTTTTTGTACATGAAGTAACCGTATTCTGGTCTTTTCATTAAATAATGGTTGCAGTTGCGTGGTTGCAGTTTTCCAATCACTGAAACCTTTGATTGGGTAAAGAATTTGAAACCGAATTATCGCTCAGGTGGTTTTCTAGAGCAGCCATGATACATTTCATTCTACTGGGTCGCTTTCAGATATTTTTGGCAGAACTATCTAATTGGATATTCAACTGATTTAATATCTGAGCTGAAAGTATGAAATTAGCATTGACTCAAAACCCCATCTGACGTGAAGTTTATGAAATATTGTAATTCTGATGGTCCGTAATTTGAACTATGTGGTTATGGGATCAGAAAGAGATGAATGACTATCGAACAAAACCCGATTAACTGGCCGGCTTCAAAAAGTTTCATGCCGACAATCGTTGAAAAAAACGACTTAAGAGCAGTATTAACCCCCCTTTCATACTTCGGAAACTGTGACGAAAACCGCAGATCTGCCATGGTTAAGCAAATCAGAGTATCGCGACACTTACCTCTGGGGAAAAAAAGCACCTTCAAGCTGCGTGAAATGACGCGGATCGCAGCGACAAATGTCGCTCACAGTTGTTTTTCGGATTCCTCAAAAATAGTTCATCGTCATTTGAAGTAGCTTGAACATTTGCAGACAATTGGTTGAAGCAATTCTTGACGCGGCGATTCAAGAACCGTATTTCTCATCACGTAGTCCGTACCTGCACACATGTTTGAGTCTTGGCGTCATTCGCTTAAATTACTGTTGTTTTTTCTTTCGGTTTGTCATATTCTTTTATTTTCAGATTCCAACCACTTGGTGCCATCCTCTGCTTGATTTATAGGACTTCTTGTGAGTAGTGTTTGCATGCATGCGTATAGGCTGATTTGTATACTTCCAGCTATTTTGTGAAACCGGGACTAAATGAAGCAGCGCGGGCCAAGGCCTTCGAAAAGAGAAAGGAGTCGCGCACGCAATGGATCGCACATTTGCGGACGACAATTCAAAGGGCATTGTGAATGACCAAAAATCTTGAAAATCCCTGCTAGATGTAAATCACCTTTATATATTTATGCCACTACCAGGTGCAACGTCCGAAAATACCGAATGCGCAGTGAACGTCTAGCGCCACTATCGGTGATTCGAAATGTAGCTTTGCTGCATGTTATGTATGCGGATGACTTAATAACGGACTTTTCAGAAAACCAGGAGTGTAGTTCCATAGATGAATAGGATTTGCTGTTCAGCACGTCATTGTGCACACAGAAATCTGGCTTCCTCCCTTTATGCAATCAGGGTACCGTTAGGGTCTGCTTGTGATCTGTATTGAGAATGATATATTCTCTTGAAAGTCTGTGAGTTGTTGCGATTGATTTGCCTCTTAAATCTGTAAAATTGAATCTCATTGTTCATGATTTTTTAACTTAATTGTTCCGTGAAAGAAATGTACTCACTTCTTTGTTGAATTTTGAAAAATGAACAAGTTTTCTCCATTTGTAACACAGTGTAGTGGACCTATTGCCAACACCTTACACACACTTAAAGGCAGCGTACGCGCAAAAAACCGTGTTCATTTTTTTCACAATTTCGCTCATGTAGGCCTGCCAGGTTGTGATATATCGCAAATGGACCACTCAAAACACTCAAATTCCTGAGAAAAACTCGTTCGGAAATCCTTGAGCATTCAGCTCCCTTTTTTTCACGTCTGTCCGGTGTGTCTTGTGCAATGCACAAATTTTGAAAATTTGGACGGCTGATTTGGTTTATCCTCATTAACTTTTTAAGTTCCACAATTCTTTTCGTCTTTCAGCTGTCAAAAGGTCTTAAAAATAAGAAGCTTTAAATACACACGTCCAAATTCAAGGATCCTTCGAATAAGAGAAAATAGAATTTTGGATTTAAGTTGCCTGCCGGAGCCCGTCGTGGCGCTTCTGTTCCTCGTGTTAGATGATCGACCGGGGAAACGCCTTTTCAGACCACGGAGCAGTTTTCAAGAGCCTATAGCATTATTTTTACGCTATATTGAGGTCTCAAGCTTCGGCAACTATCTCCACTTGGTTCAAACCTTGGATTGAGAAGAAAAACTCAGATGTGGTTTTCAGCGCGGACGCTGCCTTTAAGTCCTCTTCTTCCCACAGCATCGTGTAAATCCAGTTCCTACGTCGCGGCGCACGTTCTTCATGAAGCGCTACTAGTATTTAGCCACGCGGCGCACACTCTGCATGAAGCGTTACTAATTTTAAACCACGCGGCGCACGATATTTATAGAGCGCTTCTTGTTTTTAACCACGCGTCGCACGCTCTGCATTGAGCGCAACTGGCTTTTTACGACGCGGCTTACGCCGTACCATGGAGCGTATGTGTTCCTCATCAGCAACTTTGCTGGAAATGCATCCCTCATCAGCAACTCAGTTGCAAATGCAATCGGACGTCACCTCGAGCGGACCTCAGTCGCCCGGACAGCAACCTCGGTCGCCCGACGAGATGCCCGATTTTCGCTCGAAGCGGGAAGATAGCGACGCTAGGGCTGCTCTCCGGGTCCGCTACGAGAGGCCAATCGTCTGAGTTGGACTCTGCAGACCCATAGGGACGACGTGGGAAAATCACTGAGTGTTTTGTCATCACGAAGGATCCGCGTAAAAAGCAGGAAGTGGCGAGCATTGCCGTGACGACTAGGGATGCAGATTGAAAGTGGGAGGGAGATGATGAAAGGTGATGATTGTTTAATTAGTTACTGACCTTGATATCTCTGTGAACGTAACCAATGTTGTGAAGTTCTTGTATAGGTGACAATGCCAAGAGGCCAAGCCGTAGACCAGAAGATAAAGAGAGACGACCATCCACAAACTGATGTCGAATTTTATTCAGATTTTGTCCCAGCTGAAAGCTATGCGCATGAATATCTGAAGGCTAACTATGAATAGCAACTGCACTCAATCTCAGCAGTAATGCGTACCAGTGGCATGACAATGAACTTAAAATGATCCTCTATCTTGCCGCGATCTATGAACTTTACGAGAAAGTTGCACCCTGAAATCGAACTGGTAACCTATGTTCATATAGATACTTCTTAGCTATCAGCAAATGTTGGTGGAAAACCGGGAACCTCGTTTGACCGCTTGATTCATCACCACATAATCCATATCCAGACCATGTGAATTGGGTCCACATATCTCGAGTTTACACGCAAATGGTTTTCCATCCGATTTACGCAGCACCTGAAGCTATGAGAATTAGAGTTTCTAGGGCCCAAAGATGCTAGTTCGTGCACACGTGCAGAGCGCCGCTAAGAAAGATCGCCGCCTTATGCCGAGCAGTCAAAAATCATCGACATTCAGAGGTAGAGATAAATGCAAATTTACGTAATGAAAAGAGCTCAACAATGAAAGCAAGCACTCCAGTCAATGTTTTCGACTAGACGAGTCCGAAGGATAATGTTCGTTGATTAAAATTCAATTTCAAGCAAGCTGATGTTCTTGATATCAGAGATCATCGCTGCCAATGATGTGGAGTGAGCTCGTCCACCATCAAAAGACAAGAAAGTTTAGGCTTCAAATTTGGCCCGAAACAGCGGTTTTTTCGCGATTTTTTCTCATTGGTCCTACTAATCTAAACCTATAAAAGGGTTCAGAGAGGAAAAGAAGACAAGCATATTTTATCGCGACCACTGCCTTTAATTGAAATGAGGCGTTTTAGCTCGATTTTCGCCGTTTTCCCATGATTTCAGGAACACTCAGTAGCCATTCAACAACTGCACGTGACCCGCAAGCAATTAGTTTTCCTATAATATTATGATCATTTTGACATTGCATCTTACATGAAATAGCGAGCTTTGAAGATGAATGCAGCACAGGATAATGAGAAAACAAGTTACTCACAAGATAAGTAGTAATGTAAGATGGTTAACGTAAGATACGCCAAGGCCAAAATTGTTCAAAATTTTGAGAAAAAATAGAAATAATGGGAGAACAAATGGCTTGCGTATCCACGAAAAACGTACACGAAAAATGAGAGCCGTGAATGAATTTCGTCGTCTAGGGGGTCGTTTATACTTCCGCAGCCGAACGGCGCGATGAAGAGCAACCCTTTAATATTGATTACGCGGCGCGGCAGAATCGATATCATAGGAGCTCACTACGCCACGCAGCTCGGCGGCGGAAGTATAAACGGCCCCCTAGATGCGAGAGGCGCGGCGGAAATCTGCTGCATTCACGTCATTGGCCTCATTTCATAGGATATCCTCACAAGGGAAGTATAAGAAGCGTAGGTCTGAACGGTAGAAACCTAATGTCATAAGGGAATGTTCACGCATCACATGGTGAAATAGTGTTGGGTACTCGCCGCGAAAGATAGATCTGAAGGAGTTATAAGCTCCGGAAGTTTGCCGACCATCGACCTCCTCCTAGCCTATGAACTGTCAAACGCCCGAGCCAACAGCATCGACGGCGCAAAGGGAGGAAGGGGCAAACGTGGGCAGGTGACCAGGGTTCGAATCTTCCCCATAGCCGTTTCTTTGCAAATTCACGGAACTTTCATATTTTTATTAAAAAAATTATATTACAGATGCCATCTTATCCTTTTGCTGCGCGATATAGCCATATCGACAGTGAAATAGAGCCGGGTACAAGGGATTTAAGGTTTTGTTCCCCATCAAAGATTTCCATTGCTTTGGAGACCTTATATGATTGGGAAGTATTACCCCACATATTTTTAGAAACCTTATCACTTTATGGGACGCAAAATACATAACCATTTCTTTCATCAGTGGTAAATAGGCACATAATGCATCAAACAATGCAAAAAGCAAATTTTGCAATAGGGACAGCGAATGAACGCGATAGGCTCCTGGCAATCTATCTCTTCACAGGGGCTGAGCGCTACTGGGAATTCGATATCAGTTGGAGTTTCGAAAGGAAACGGACGGATAAGCACGTAGCCGGCCTTAGAGGAATCGTCCACACCGAAAACCGTATATTATTTTTACGACCTGAAAATTCAAAATTTTTAAGAGCGAAATCGCTCTTCAAAAATAGTAAATAGCAGAGAGAAATCGCTTGAGCAGTGCTTTCGAATGGCTGAAAAATAAGATTTCTGCCAGCTGAACCAAGCTTGTTATGCCAGGCGGTTTCGTCAAAATCTGCAAGTTTTTCCCCGCCAGGACAAGAGCCTGTATCGCGCTTTGAATGGACAAATCACTCCTTGAGTCGAGAAAGAGAACACAATTCCTGAAAGTTTAGTTTCCTGGCAAAAGTAAAGATTTGGCATGGCCATCGAAATATACTCAGTTAAAAAGGGAAGATAAAGAAAAATGAAAAAGGTTTTAAAATACTCCTAAGAACGATTTGGCGTAGAATAATTCGATTTTTGGGAAATGTAGTGAAATAGTTAAAAGTATGATTTGGCAGTCGAGTTTGAACCAACTATTGATAAGCGTGGTGCAAAACGAGAGACCGCCTTGTCTGTGCTTATCCGTAGAACATATCGAAGCAAAATCACGCGTGTTGATTTTACTTCACCTAGTACGTGAAGACCGCCGCATTACAGCTCCCGAAAAAGTTTTGATGCTTTCCATTTCACGCGTGATTTCGCTTTGATATGTTTTACGGATAAGCACAGACAAGGCGATCTCTCGTTGTGCACAACTCTTACCAATAGTTGGTTCAAACTCGACTGCCAAATCATACTTTTAACTATTTCACTACATTTCCCAAAAATCGAATTATTCTACGCCAAATCGTTCTTAGCAGTATTTCAAAACTTTTTTCATTTTTCTTTTCCTTCCCCTTTCAACTGAGTACATTTCTAATTTTTCGAAAAAATGACCATGCCAGATCTTTACTTTTGCGAGGAACCTAAACTTTCAGAAATACATTTATGTTAAAGTCCTCGTAACATCGTAATTTCTGTTTGAAGATGGAATGTGGGACCAACAAAGTAGATTCCAACTCCCAAACTGCGCTTCCAGCAACATATGGAAAGGCAAGAAGGAATTTCAGAATCTACAGTTAGGGCTTACAGCAAACCTCGAGGGTAACTTCGAGGTTAATGGCCTTCTCTAACATCGAGGTTTGGTTAGATTACTACCACCCCTGGTTTTTATCAGCAAAAAACTGAGCTAGGTACGATTTGACATCATTATCATTATTAAAATTTTAACCATTCAAGGAGTTTTGCAAAGACTGAAGTAAAAACTAATCAGATGGTGCAAGGTCAGGACTACATATATGGTTGATGTGGCAAAGCATCCCAATTAAGCTCCAGTAATTTTTGCCGAGTGACTAAAGATGTGTGTGGCCTTGCATTGTCATAATGAAATACAAAACCTTTTCAATTTTTCAATTCGTCGCTTGTTTGGGATGTTTTGCCACATCCATTATATAGTCCTGACCTTGCACCATCTGATTACTTTTCATTTCGATCTTTGATAACGCCTTGAATGGTAAAAATTTCAATAATGATAATAATGTCAAATCGTGCCGCGTTCAGTTTTTTGCTGATAAAAACCAGAAGTTTTATGAACGTGGAATTATGATGTTGCCTGAAAGATGGCAAAAGGTCATTGTTCAGAATGTGGAATACATTACAGAAGAAAGTCATTTCGTTCCATGAAAAAATGCCTTTTATTTTCTGAAAAAATCCGCATTTACTTAGTTGCCAAACCAATATTTTTTTGTTCGCATTCTAGCTTATTCATATTATCCATTTCGCTGTCCTTTTTTGAAGTGACCAAACTATTGGGTCACCGAACTATGCTCGGACAAATTCGAAAAAAAAACTCGGAAAACCGAATCTTGAGACCCTGAATATGTCCGAAACTCCGAGATTCAGAGAAGTCGAATTTCGACATTGGAAATATATTTACATTTATTTTGCACTCATGGTGTGCAATCGACAGGAAAGCAACGAACAAAAAAATTCGAGTTCCGACTCAACCAAAAACAACCACACAAATGAGGTGAATCACAAAACAATCAGTAAACAAGAAATTAACTGACAGACTGACAGAGCCTCACGTGCTTGCCAAAAAGGAGAAAAAAAGAAACGCAGCCACCACGACCGAGGAAATGAATGTGAAAAAATGTCGTGTTTGCTAAGTGTATTCAGAAGAATAAAATGGCTACAGAAACACCGGAGAAACTCTTGTCTGGGACACATGTATTCTCCTGTTTGCCCTTCCAGCTCATACAATTTTTGCACATTGCATCGCTTCAGTGTTGAAAGAATCACATGAAAAAATGATGGCTATTTGCAGTCCACCACAATTTTTCAATTGAAAATTTCGATTTGTATGTTCGCACTCCGGGGGTTGAAAATGAAAACAAAAAAAAATTGAAATGAAGGCAAATTCAAATTTGAAAGCCTTCAAAATCTTGAATCAAAACATTCTTTTGAGCGGAGCGGATCATGATTTTTACTCGCACCCAACCCAACTCTGCGGCTTCCCCCCCCCTCCGCGGTCTGCCAAACTGCGCCCCCCTCCCCCCACACTGGGATCATCCCAGCATAAGCTCGACTCCTGGTCGCGGCACTGCCAACATTTACAAAACCCATTGCGGCAACATATCTTGCACTGGGCCACGACGGGTTGGAACAGTTTCGGTCGCGATCGCCGAGCGATTTAGGTATTTCATAGGTGGTCGAAGCGACCTGCTTGATTTTCTTAGGTCGCTTCGACTAGTCGCGTCGCTTCCATCGTGGAAGCGATCCGTCAAGTCGAAGAGCGTGTTCTTGAGCAGTGCAAAGTTTGAGCGTGTTCTTGAGCAGTGTAAAGTGTGACAGGCCTGCAGAAAATTTTCTGAAGGGAGCCTGCTGCCAGCACGTCCCAGCCTAGTCGATCCGGGGACGATCAGCAAACAGTAAGCAAGCTTGGCGCGATGGGAGTGTGCGCCGACCCAAAGACTGTGGACGATACTGGTACCACAGTCAGGTGCGAATAGAAGGGAGAATACGCGACGATTGGTCGGTTCACACCTGTGCCTTTCAAGGCAGTGTTTACGAAGAAAAAATTGCACGTTTTTTTTGGCTCAAACGTAAGCTTTGGGTCTCTCTAAAAAGATTAAGAACGGAAGTGCGGCGAAAAACGGCCGGAAAGTGGGTGAAAATCTCATGGGCCAGCCAACCCATTGGGCCACTCCGCCCACGTCCTATAACATTTCCCCGGAATTGGTGGTTTAATGAGCGATGTTTTCCGATCAAAAGCCCCGTTCTTCTCTTCATTCTCAACGTCTCTCTTTACTCAGGTCAGCTCGCGCACATCGGCTGCAAAAAACGGGAGTCACAAGCGTCGGACAACTCGTCCACAATGCTTCCCTAGCTGAATTTTGAGGGGCCATAACTCCTTTTCCAGGGGGTCTTGTACGATTCCAGAGACATCATTGAGATCAACATGGGACCGTTTTCAAGATAGGCGGAAAAACAGAAAAACGAATTTTATCGTGAACACTGCCTTTAATCCTTTCATGAGTCGGGTTTGTTTTCAATATGAGCTATAGCCCAGCTCCCTCATTTTGAGGCGGTCGAAGCAAGGCTTATCGGGATTATCATCCCCCCTATCAGAATCGCCTTTTCACTTATATTTTGCAATGACCGACCGCTCCGCTGCTTGCTACGCCCGGACTCATCTGAGCGAGAATGGCTTTAGCTTCATAAATTATATTACAGCCTCATTACTTCCTCAGTCACGTTTATGTAGGTATAGGTCTGGCACAAAATTTTCGCCCAAGGTTAATCGAAAGAACAATCCAGACAGGAGGCATCAAGGTTCATGCCCGTAAAAAAATATGCTAAGTAATTTAGGCTTCCTAATATGAAACCAAAAAAAATTGCCAAAATTATGAAAAATACCTAAGGCTCGCTACATATCTCGCTCAGATGAATCCGAGCAGAGCATGCAGTGGAGCGGCCGGTCAAGGGGAAAACATAACAGTGATAAGGAGATATCGGCTTGATAAGCTCGATAAGCCTTACTTCGACCGCTTCGAAAAGAGGGAGAAAGGCTGTGTATTTGGAAAAAAAAGGCCTGACGTCTTCATTCTTTTCACGATTTCAGCCAAGTCGGGAACAAAACGATTTGCAACCAGAACGTGCTAACTAGACAGAAAGTGCAACCTTGAGGCAGAGATGAAAACAGTCGAAAAACATGAGAAAAAAATTAAATAATTCAGAGGGAAAAAGTCCTGATCACCTGGCGCGAGGAGGTAGCCGTCTGCTAGCACGCGTCGCGTGCTGCATGCATGCGTGCCCAAACTAAACAAATCACGTTCGATTCCGAAATGAAGGATAAGCGCGATCAAGCGACAGTGTGAACACCGGCCGACTTGTGCGCGGCTCCTCTCTTTTCGTTTAGCAGGTACGCAAGTCGAAAGAGGTTTCTTGTGACGCGAGATAAAAGCAGCAAGTTCAATGAAGCCTTTAAGAAGCCTATCCTCGAGTTACAGATGGTTTGTTCGGAAAATCCTTAGCTTGAACATGTCGCTCGCCTTACCTCATACACTGCTCCGTAGCGTCCTTGTGCGAGCTTCCTGCCAACAGCATACTGCGCCTCTCTGCCTCTGATCAGATTGTTGGTGGACGGTAGTTTATCATCAATGGAGCACGACGATGAGGAGTGATCACAACTCTCCAGGTCGTATGACATCCCCTGAAATCAGCGAAAACGTTGACTAACAGTAAACATTTGGTGCATGACCTTATCAATGAATGGAAGAGTACATGTGTCATGCTTCAAAAATGATATACATAATAATTATACCATATAATAATATTGAACTGTGTCATTTTTTGTTTCTTTTCGTGCTTCAAGATTATTGGGCCATTGAACAGACTCACTGGGCGGGCCCACAAACACTAACTGATTTTTTAAAGGCAGTGTTCACGATGAAAATCGTTTTTCTGTTTTTCCACCTATCGTGAAAACGGCCCCATGCTGATTCCAATGGTGTCTCTGAAATCATACAAGACCTTCTGTGAACGCAGGTATGGTCCCTCAAAGATTGAGCTATGGAAACATGGTGGACGAGTTGTCCGAGGCTTGTAACTTCCGTCTTTTGCAGCCGATCTATGCGAGCTGACCTGAGTAAAGAGAGAAGCTGAGAATGAAAGGAAGAACGGGGCTAATGATTGAAAATCATCGCTCATCTCACGATCTCGAGCATTCATTTGTTCACGTCGGTGGGCGTGTTATGCGCTTTTGGGGTTTTCGATGAGCTCGAAGTTGCAACTTCGGGCTCTTTTGGGGCTCTTCCTGGCTCGTTTTCATGCGTTCTTTCTACGTTAGCGTTACAGAGTGTCCCTCCACTACCCAATCCTAGTGAAATTTCGAAAACTTTTCTTCATCGAGAACACTGCCTTTAAGGCTGTGGTCACGTTAAGCCTTAGCGCTTCTACAGGAAATCGAAGGATCCGAGGTTATTTGCAACAAAAACGTCAAAAAAACGGCTGAAGACGAAAAAAATAGCCCTAAACGACCTCAAATTGAATGTGGTATGCTCACCCCGCCCACTTGCTCAGCTGCCACCGAAGGTGTGGGCGTGGCACATTCTAGGTTGGGGTCGCATAGAGCTATTACATTCGCGAATTGTTTTCAGCCGTTTTCGACATTGTTGTAGCTACAGGCCATAAAACGGCCAAAGTCTCACCGTCGACTGCGTACCACGCGCTGCGCGACCGCACGCGCGTCGGAAGCAGACGAGTTTTGGCCGCCGCGCGACGAGTTCCGGCCGCCGCGAGACGTTTCGGCCTCCGCGCGGCGGCCGAAACTCGTCGCGCGGCGGCCAAAACTCGTCTGCTTTCGACGCGCGTACGGTCGCGCAGCGCGTGGTACGCAGTCGACTGTGAGACTTTGGCCGTTTTATGGCCTGTAAGGACCTCACACCTTGCAATTCCACGGGATGTGTTGTTCGAATTCACACCATGGGTGGGGCTAGGCAGCAACTCTGCTGGCACACGTGACGCGCGCGATGTCTCCCAATTTCGACGTGAACGCAGCGGTTTTCCGTCGCGCGCATCACACGTGCCAGCCGAACCGCTCCTTTGCCTGGATCAAAATCACAAATTTATGTATCTAGCAGTTCACCTCATCGATAAACGATGGTTGCGGTAGACTCTAACACAAACCCTCTCGATAAATTTAGCAGAAACTGATTTTTCGGCCTATACTAACATTGTAAGAAATTTCGTTTGCCTGACGGAGACGGTTGAGATTCTTGATAGGTGTGATCAAATTACCGATGCGTTTAGTAGAGTATTCGAAATTTTGCGTTGCGATTATGGCATCTCGCTTCTGATTAGCCGCAACCATTCTATCTTAGAAATCAATACCAATAGAAACCTGCAGAAAGCACGGAGATAAGACACAGGAGAACAAAAAATACCAAAATAGGAAAAATTTAAGCATCAAGAACCCCCATGACGTATGGTTTCAGTTTGCGATTTAGTCTGACGCATGGACCAGGCGGCTGACTTTGCGGTGTTGGCGGCCTCACTGGAGAATGGAGTTTCGATTCGCGCGGAGTGACCAGATACCGTCGCAGCCCCGTACATTCATCAGACTAGAGTTATTACGCGAGCTAAGTCAGGAGAAAGTGCCCTTGGGTGGCACATATCGTTGAGGGCAACATCACTTCTACACAGGCCAGAACTTTTCATCCACCCTGTATTTTTCATAACTGGATAAAAAAATCCGACTTTTTATTAGAAAAACCGGATGTTCGAAGAAGTGCTATATCCGATTACATTCGAAAAAAAATATTCGGAAAAATGCTATATCCGACCGTAGACGAGAAGTCGAATAATCGAAATAATTTTTTTGGAACAATTATATATGTAATGTCAACATGGCAGTTAAATCCCCATCCGCAATTGCAGTAAGCAGCTCGAATTTAATCAAGCTGAAACAAAAATTATCGTACTGGGACCCATTAGCCCCAGTACGATATACTTGTTCCGAATCGAATAATCGGATGAGTATCCGACTGTTTCAGTCGGATAAAAAAGTCGACTTTTTATTCGACAAGTCGGTTATTCGAAAAAGTGCGATATCCGACTACAGTCGAAAAGTCGAATATTCGAAAAAGTGCGATATCCGACTACAGTCGAAAAGTCGAATATTCGAAAAAGGGCGATATCCGACTACAGTCGAAAAGTCGAATATTCGAAAAGGTGTGATATCCGACTACAGTCGAAAAGTCGAATATTCGAAAATGTGCAATATCCGACTATAGTCGAAAAGTCGAATATTCGAAAATGTGCAATATCCGACTATAGTCGAAAAGTCGGATATTCGAAATAAATTCCATCTGGAACAAGTATACAGTACGAGTTTGCTCCTACTGCGCGCCGCCAAATTATGCGACGTACACCAACTTTCATGGTTTTGGAGTTTGAGTGGATCTAACGAGCAGATGGTGAAAGCCAATCGACTCAGTACATCGAAAATCCCTGGGTACAAATTCTCAGAAAAATGGATTCACTACCTAGAAACTGGCACAGCAGCGTTGCCGCTTCCCCATGTGGAGACTGATGACACAAGGAGCGCCATAGGTTACCTGGAAGGGACGGATGATCTTTTCTGCCCTTTGTAGGACGTCTTCGCCTCTTTTTTCTAACAGGACGACGACGCAGGCTCCATTCAAGGTCAATCATGCCACTTTGCTTCAATGGTCTACTTGTTCGCCGAACCTCAAATCGACGAAAAACTGGCCGGGTTTGTTAGTGCGTTAAGTATACGCTCAGAGCAGACTATACGTGTCCGTGGTTTAGCTAAACTTACCCGTCCTGAGCGAATTTGTGCAGCTTGGATGCAGCGGCGTCAAAGAGTTGATTAGCAACACTCCAAACAGGGTTCTCAATGTGTTTGTGCCTCAGTAAAATTTTGTAGACTATCGAATTAAAGGCAGCGTTCACGATAATCATCCTCGGTGCCTTTCCACAGTGAAGTGGCAGGCGAGAATGATCCAAGGCTCCCAGTGTCGAAAGAACGGTAGAAAGAGAGCCAGGAGTGGCAAAATAACGGCTGCAAACAAGCGTTTTGGTGTTCCAGAACCGCCCCGTGCTCTAGTTCCGCCCCCTCGATGTAAATAATTGAACACTCAGATTACAGGAATGATCAAGTCAAAGAAGTGCTGATAGGAGAACGGATCGTTTGATTGCACTGATAGGCATCATCCTTCAAAGCGGTCAACTCTTCCACGCTCAAAACTCAACGTAAACAAGGAGGGGCCTATTTTGGCTCAAAACGTGGCTTTCGTGTTCTTTTTGGCATGCCTCGCCACAAAGGGCTCCAGATCTTCCGTAAAACGTGGAGATATCGGAAGTGAAATTTATCGCGAACCCTGCCCTCAAGGTCTCTAATGAGTCTTACCACAAGCGACCTGATACCGAATATGCAGAACTGAAATTTCCGCAAAAACGTCAGTTGTCCTATAATTTTGCAACGGCCATTTTCGACATTTTTGGTGCCAGTTTCCAGTTGGTCTGATCACCTGGGAAAAATTTTACCCAGAGGATTTCCAGTACGCTGAGTCAAATCACATTTGCCGTTTGATCGTTAGATTCACACGTAGTCCAGAAGAAAACCAAAATGGTCTTAAAAGAATACCTCGACTCGAAACAGTCCGAGTTCTAATCGTCGGGAATTCATGATCTGCCCAATCGGTGGCTAAGAAATCTTGAATGTGATGGAAATTATTTTGTTGCGTCAGCCTTGTTTGTTTTTGAAGTAAATATATTTTCTACAGAGTCGTGAAAAGTCCGTAAATTTTTGCATCAACCTAAGATAATCATGAGCGCGCTTGTTTAATTCTCGTCCACCATGGTTTTCCATATCCATTTTCTGTTTTTTTTTATTTTTGTGTTCCCTCGTATGTTCATTTCGTGATTTTATCATGTTGATACTGCTGTTTCAAGTTCGCACAATGAGAGCTCATCCGATGCGCACCGCTATCCTTCAAATGCACAATGCAGGACACACGACAAGAAACATTGCGGATTCGCTTCCCGTGCACATAAGAACTGTCCAGAGAGCAACCAACCGCTTCGCTCGGCTTGGAATATTTTCGGACAGAGTCGGAAGAGGCAGAAAGGTCAGTGTATGCACCTCAGGAAAGGCTATTAAGGTTCGAAGCCGAGTCGATCGCAATCCACGACGATCAATGAGGAATATGGCTAGAGGGATGGACGTTTCAGCGACAAGTAGGTGGAGGATCATCAGAAAATAGTTTTCCCTTTGCTCGTATCGTATGAAGAAGGCTCATTTGCACTCTAGCCACAACAAGCTCAAAAGAATGGCTGAATACAAGAAGCTTCTGCGCCATTTATCGAAGTGTCGCAGCGCGCCATCGTTTATATAGATGAGAAAATTTTCACGGTGGAGCTGATTTCGAATCGCCAAAACGATCGAGTTGTTGAGAAAAGCACCGAAGCTGGTGTTTCGAGAATAAAAATCACGGGAAGTACGGCTCATCCAGGTTCTGTTATGGTTTGGGGAGGCATCACCAGCGATGGGAAAACTTTCCTCGCTTTTGTGGATTCCAGCGTCAAAACAACCTTTGAGGTTTACAAGCAAACGATCGTCGACGATGTTTTTAAAGGCAGCATACACGCTCGCAAGCATAGTCGAGATAACAGCATAGATAGGTCCGCACGGCCCGTACTATGTCGTCAACGACGTTTGAAGCGCTGAAAACTGTCCAGGATGACAATATTTGACAATGTTTGAGCAATCTTGCCTTCCACGCCCGTATTTTCACACCCCTTCGAGTAACAGAATGAGAATCGATAGTTGAGAAAACATGTGATAACTTAGAATGATAGCACTATAAAAAGGGAGTGCAGCAGAGAAAGAACTCGATTTACCTCAATATGACATGTTTGTGCACTGATAAAATCCTCCATTTCAAGAGAGCAGCCAAAGTAGAGCGGCATTCTCGAAAGTGGACGAGAGTCAATAGGTATACAGACATGTTATACTCAAGTAAAGCAAGCTATTTTTCTCGTGCACTCCCATTTGATAGTGCTATCACTCTCAATTATCACACGTTTTCACCAGTATCGATTCTCATTCTGTTACTCGAAGGGGTGTGAAGATACGGGCGTGCAAGGCAAGATTGCTCAAACATTGTCAAATATTGTCATCCTGGACAGTTTTCAGCGCTTCAAACGTCGTTGACGACATAGTACGGGCCGTGCGGACCTATCAATGCTGTTATCTCGACTATGCTTGCGAGCGTGTATGCTGCCTTTAAGCCTTGGTCCACATCCCACTCTGGCAGCAAACCTTGGTGCTTCCAGCAAGACTCCGATCCCGCTTACAAGTCCAAGTCCTTTCATGAGTGATGTCGTCGTCAACTTTCTGGCCTCATCGCGTATTACGGAAATTGGCCTTCCTGCTCACCAAACTTGAATCCACTTGACCTCTTCGTGTGGTCAGTGGTTGAATCGAAGGTCTGTGATCTCGTTACACGAACTTGAACTCCCTAAGAGGCGCACTTCGGAAAGCCTGGAACGAAATGGATGACAACTACTTTTGAGACTGCTGCGATGCCTTCCGAAGCAGAATTTCCGAGATCTAGTCATTGTTTTGTGTTTACAACAGTATCAATGAACTTATCTATTATTGTACCTGAAATCTGATTTCGTGTTTGAAAAGCATTTCGATATTTGAGCGCCCATAATTATGGAACATCCTGTATATACGTAAAAACCACCTCCAAAGAAATCCAAACGAACAAAAACGTGGAAGCGGCCACATGATTTCGTGCAATCGAAGAGTATCGCACTGATACTTCGAGTTCCTTACTGTGCTTTGACGCAATGTCGGTGCACATACGGTATAACATACAGCCTAGCTCCCTCATTTTGAGCCGGTCGAAGTAAAGTTATCCGGCCTTATCATGTCAATATCTCCCTATCACACATTTTGCTGCGAACGACCGCACCGCTGCTTACTCCGTCCGGACTCATCCAAGCACGCCTGGCCTTATGTGCACTGAGTTCGCGCCAACGCGCAATAAAGGATGAAAGTATCAAAGCGATCCGTTCCCACTATACTGCTTGCGTGTAGTGAAGCGAATGTTATTACGATTACTGAAGTAATCCAATAAATTTTCTATAGTTTGTAGGCGTTTCACTAGTGCAATAGGGGTAGAGATCGGTGCTATCGCAGCAGGAGGTGGGATGACGCTTGGCCAATGAACTTGGCCACGCCCATTTTTCCGTGCCGCAATGACTTTGGAAGGTGAAAAAAAAACCGAGAGTTGGTGTTTTAATTGCGCGACGGCACGAAAAAAATGGGCGTGGCCTAGTGCCATAGCCAAATACCCCTGCTACGATAACACCTACAAATGTTCTTAAATGGCGAAAAAGAAACGAGAACGGAACCAGTCCTAGGATACGAGAATCTTAGTTTTGGGGTTGAGCCGCGTGGTCACTACGGGGTGACACGCTGGTGCTGGTCCCGCAACGAAGAGAGGAAAGGGGCGCCGGCAGCATGCATTGCAGCAGCATATGCTGCAAAGAAGGAGATCAGGCTTCAGGAAATATGCTGCTATACTGCTGCTAGCCACGAATCCATATCGACAGCATATAGGGCACTCAGGGCCGGATATGCTGCGAGAACTCCGCCCCATTTCAGTACCATCCTCGTAGCCCGGCCTGTGATCTTGTGGTGCAAGAGGGGTACTCAACGAATTATAAAACTTTCTGATTTAATGAAGTACCCATTCATCGATGCTTATTTGTACGAAGGTTGAAATAGGAAAAGTGTTCATACGAAACTTTTTTTCTAGCTGTTTTGTTTCGCCACAAAAGAATTGCGTTTAAGCATACCCTCTATAAAACGTCGTAATTCACATCAATCGAGGCGCCCGCGACGCCTGGGCCTCCGTCTGCCCTCCGCTCTCTCACTGTCTCTAACCTCCGCTCCGCACAAGCACGCGTAGGAACCATGTGAACTTGACAGTTTTATAGCCTGTAGCATACTCCGTCCCGGCAGTACATCACTTTACGAAGCATCTTATTTAATTATCTATTTAATTGTTTATTTATTTATTTATTTATTTATTTATTTAGTTATTTATTTATTTATTTATTTATTTATTTATTTATTTATTTATTTATTTATTTATTTATTTATTTATTTATTTATTTATTTATTGAATACGTTGCTTGAAGACAGAGTACACCTTCAGACATGAAATCTGTGATTTTTATTTGATTATGTAGGAGACCCCTCCTGTATAGCACGTGCCTAATACGAGATCGCAATTCCTTTGAATAAGCGAGATATAAGCGACCACCACAGGCCCAACCTCCTTCGCTCACCACCACAGGCAGGACCCCCTGCCAGATTTACGAACACGATAGCGGCTAAATGGATGGATGAATTCTCAACATGTCGTCGTTCTTCAGTTCATTTCCGGTGTATCTCCTCATCCTGTTTTGCTCGCGTCCAGCGATTGCGAATTTAGAGAAATACAGGCCTGAGACAACTCGTCCGCGAAATTTTTGCCCTCAAACTGCAGGCATTTTTAAGGGGCCATATCTCCGCTCGTAGGAATCCTTGAACGATTTCAGAGATACCATTGTGATCAGAGAGTGGCTCTCTCCAAGATAAGCATGGAATCTGAAAATAGTTTTTTGGGCGTCCTGTGCCTTTAAAGGCAGTGTTCACGATAGAAATCGTTTTTCTCTTTTTTTTTCACCCATCTTGGAAACGGTCCCATGCTGATTCCAATGATGTCTCTAGAATCGTACAAGAACTTCTGGGAGCGGAGTTATGGTCCCTCAGAAATTGAGCTAGTTAAGCATGGTGGACGATTCGTCCAAGGCTTGTAACTTCCGTCTTTTGCAGCCGATGTATGCGAGCTGAACTGGGTAAAGCGATAAGGTGAGAATGAAGGAAAGAACAGGGCTATCGATCAGAAACCATCGCTCATTTCACCATCTCGAGTTTTCATTTGTTCACTTCGGAGGGCTGGCATCTCGCTTTTGGGGTTTGCCTTGTGCTCAAAGTGGCAACTTCGGGCTCTTCTGAGGTTCTTCCTGGCTTGTTTTCATGCGTTCTTTCGACTTTAACGTTACAGTGTGCCCCTCCACTACCCATTCCTAATGGAAACTCGAACACATTTTTATCGTGATTTATGGTGATCTTGGAGAAAGTCACACGCTGATCACAGTGGCATCTCAGAAATCGTCCAAGACCCCCTATGAACAAAGTTATGGCTCCTTAAAGATGCCTATATTTTGAGCGTAAAAAATTGGTGGGCGAGTTGTCTCAGGCCTGTGCTTCTCTTCATTCGCAATCGTTGCGCGAGAGCGAACCAGGATAGGGAGACAGTCCGGCCATGGACGAACGATGACTTGCTGGGATTTCATTAATTCACCTAGGCGCCTTCGAATTAATTCGGGAATGTGGTGGTCTCACTTATTTAGAGGAATTGAGATCTCGCACTTGGCATGTGTTATATGGGAGGGGTCTACAACACAATCAAACAAAAATCACAAAACTAATGTCTGGGGGTGTATTGTGTCTTTAGGGCACATGCAATAGAAACATAGGTGTGCCTAGTACGTGAGTCGAAAGACATGAGCAATTGAGTAATGGCATCATGTTTCTAGAAGCTCCATAGCTTCTTCCCATGCAGAGGGTTCGAAACTCAATAGAGCACGAGGAATGGGCAGTGGAATGACCTCAAGATTCAGAGAACTAAGGTGGATCCAGCTCTTCGTGTGCCCGAAAAAGCTCTCGTATTGCTTTTGAGAGCTGAATAAATAATTTTCTATATGCTTCGCCTAGTCTCGGAGCGAAGTAGCCTAAAACATTTGAGACGTTAGTTTTTATCAGGTCTGATAGTGTTCTAAAGACTACATATGCATGCATCATAGAGTCTTCAGCGAGAATATGAAGAATGAAGTTTCCACTCTCTGATTGTGCCTCCTGCATTGGGTATTCTGTCATAGGGCCCTATATATATATATATATATATATATATATATATATATATATATATATATATATATAGATATATATATATAGATATATATATATATATATATATATATATATATATATATATATATATATATATATATATATATATATATATATATATATATATATATATATATATATATATATATATATATATATATATATATATATATATATATATATATATATATATATATATATATATATATATATATATATATATATATATATATATATATATATATATATATATATATATATATATATATATATATATATATATATATATATATATATATATATATATATATATATATATATATATATATATATATATATATATATATATATATATATATATATATATATATATATATATATATATATATATATATATATATATATCTATATATATATATATATATATATATATATATATATATATATATATATATATATATATATATATAGTAAAAACATCTTTACGCTTCTGTGGTGAAAAAATCGATGTTCTGCTTTCTAAAATGGGCCTGACATATGTTGTGTAAGCTCTTGACAAAACACTCTTGTTTCTGATAGATGATGACTTAAAAATGGGGGAAGCTCTAGAGGGAGCTTTGCTGTACAGAAATTTGAGGTGATCTAAAAAGTCCAGTTGTCTGCTATAGTGAAAGCCCAGGTTTTAACGGAGAATACGGAATTCAGCACATGACCACCGAAATTGTGTGCATGGCAATTCCGGCACTGCTAATCTCCTTAAAACTGTTTTTTGGGAGGCGAGGGTAATTTCCATTTATACAACAAATCAATAATTTTCTCTAATCCACCTGGAATCATATTCTAATACTCTTCGTTATCATCCTTTTTATGGATTTTATTATCATCGGCAAATTCGAAGTACGAACCATATATGCGGAGCCTGCAAGGAAGCGGAACAAACGCTAAAGAAGAAGAAGAATATCATCAGCAAATTGTTTGCACTCTACACTACAACCCTCAAGAATACCTGGGAGCTCTAAAGTGTAAAGTAAACAGCAAACAAATTCGGAGGCAACACCCCTTCTTGACTGATGACAATGTTGCGTCTATCCCTACTGGAAATCTTCTTCCTAAGAGATGATTTTCGAGCTACTGCTTCTCTGGACTTTTCATTGGCTGTTTCGATCGGGACAGAGTGTAGCATTTGCTCGAATCTCGTCGATAGGACTTCAAGTTCTGTGCATTTTATTTGACACGGAAAATGATTTACCACCGAGTTCGCTGTCTTTTTTTTCACTAAACAGTGGAAAATGAGTGTGGCATTGAGATACCGATTCACGTGAATCTTATTATAGTGGAGTCCACCAAGAGTGTCTCATTTACTTATCAATGAGAAGCGGTCGGCAGTGGACCAATGTGCATGAATCTCAAACGAGTTCAATGATCTCCAATAGACCGCTTCTCATTACTAAGTAGATGAGACACTCTTGGTGGACTCCACTATGCTCTGATGATCGCTCGCGTCTAGCTCCACACAACATCACTTGTTGCCCGTAAAGCCTAGTTTTGACTGCAGGTGGTCGCTGCGGCCATGCGAGGGACAACTGTTCCTTTTTCATCGCGCGTAATGGAAAGCCGCTCCAATTGTGATCGCTTCGTGGCAAACGTCCTACATCGCTGGGTCGCGGCGACGAAATCCTATGTTTTACTGCATCGCTGCTCGAAGAGCGATTCTCAATGGTCGCTGACCATCGCTCCATCGCGGCCAAAATGGCAGCGATGGAGCGATTGCCAGCGAATGACACGATTCGTCTAGTGAACGTAGATCCTTTCACATGACAAGATCAGTGTTTTCGAGTTGAAACGCGTTATCGATGAATAACAGCCATTAATTTCACTTATTGATCGAATTTCTTCTATCATCCGTGGGCCTATGCACTATGAACAGAATCGCTGCCGCTGCTACATCGCTGCAGCAGCGGGTGCAAAATCGCTGCGATGAAAAACAGCAGCGATGCAGTCAAAACTAGGCTTTACACCCGGGCTCCAAGTGATTTTTCTGGGGCGTGAAAGGAAATTGTGAAACTATTATGGGACCCCACACAAAAAACTTGTTTCCTAGGAACCACTCATTGCACCACAATCCCACTTGTGACCTAAACAAAATCAGCTGAAGATCAGAATCCTTATTTGATTGTTCGCAGGCCCACTGTATTTCTATATCACGGACTTCTGAGAGAGGCCACGGCGCATCTTTAGAGCACGGTCTTCCTGTAGAAACGATCCTCCAACGAATTATTAAAATTAGGATTTTATCAAGCGAAATTTTTCGGAACTGATAACGCCAATCCATTTACCATAGCTTATAAACCAGGACAGTCGCCATGTACCAGGACAGTGTTTTTATATAACGGAACTCCGTTTCCGTTGTGATCAAAATTCGGCAACTTTGAGGCTCATAATTTTCATACGAATACTTATTCGACAATTCTGGAAATAAGGTCCTGCCTTATTTTGCAACCTCCTTCGATCCTTATCGAAAAAAAAACAGCAAAAAAGTTTGTTTCGTTAGAACCCATCTCCATTCTTAGGCAAATCTGGTATAATACTGGAGTCTTGTGATTAAGGGTTCGATGCTCTGATTCACTGATTTTGCTGTTCAGCGAGACCTCTGCCATCAGTTACAGTCTGCAAGCCGTCCCCGGCACCGCTGAGCCACCGCGAATCAAGGACTCTAGGCATGTTACCTGGAAAATATCTTCACAACTTCAAGTTACGTGCGACCTTCAACACAACAAATATGTTGCACGGTGAGGGTTGATCTACGTGTGACATAAAGTTCTCGCGTGTAACTCAAATAGTACGTCATTTTATCGCACATGTTACATAATAACGCGTGGGGTTGTTTCCTAGGGAAGTATACGACGGGACTCAGATATCAGCCGTGTCGTCGGGTCAATTACCTAATTTCGGGGTTCTTGAGACCGTTCAATGGCTGGAGACCCGGCCTTAACTGTGGCGGCCTAAGTCGTTTCTCGCCACCAGCATGGGTCTCCCCTAAAACGGCGCTTTTATATCAGGAAAATTCGCTTCCGTTAATGATCTACTCAGAAAACGTCGTCAGAAAAGAATTTCAATCGATTGTCCCTGTAACCGATTTATTGTGATTTCTCGAAAGTGATCTGGTGTGCATCTTGCAACGAGCCTAAATCACAACCAGCTAACTCTTAACTCTTCAATATATATAATCCTAATATTTCGACCACGCTTTATTGAACAATATAAATCGCCTGTTGGATTTAACCTGCTTTAATTAAGTTGTAGTCCCCTCCCCGCTTATACATCGGCGAAAAGCTGCGAAAATGACAATGTACAATTGCTACTCACGAGCACCCCCACTCTTTAGACACTCTTAAGAGGACAGTTGTATTTGGGTGAACGGGGCAAGTTTTCATTTCGCCGGAGTCCAACTAGGTCCTCACGTAAACGGTCTTTTATAGGTAGAAAAGTTTTCCGTTTCAACCAGCGTACATATGATCCTGTTAGCAAAGCGAAGCATTGAGCAGGTGACAAAAAACTCGTGAACTGAGATTTGTAACGAAATCAGGACTGTCCGCCCACGCGGTCGGCGAGCGGGGTCGGACAGACTCTTGCGGACGGACTTTAGCTCCACTGGTGAAGTATGTTGTAGAGTTCACGTAATAATTTTAGTTCCAGGAATGAACGGGCATGCGACGGTAGATCGTCACGCGAGCGATCGAAACCCCTTTGGCCTGTGTAGCAGCCAACACCGCGCGTCCAGCTGCCTGGTCCACGCGTCAGATTACAATGAATACGTATACCATACAACCACATAATACTCAAAGGCAAGGCTCGCGATCAGGAAAAAAGGTTGGCTATCCGCATAAAAAAAAGTTGATCTGGCCATCACAAAACCGAAAATAAGTGAAAAGTTGAAAAAAGGACGCTCAAGGACAAGTTATTGGTTGATGTCCGTCCGCTCCTAACTATCGAGATTCCTGTGAATGTCAGTTTTGTCATACCGTATTTTCTCTTTTAGAAGTACATGTACTTCTAATGCTCAGACCCCTACTTTATATGTACTTCTCTTAGAGGTTTACTTCAAATAGAGGCTGTACTTTCAATTCTCAGCCCTCTTTTTTTGGTGTACTTCTATTAGAGGTGTACTTCTAATGGAGGGTGTACTTCTATTATTCGGCGCAATTTTTCGAATTTCCAATATTAGACTCTTCACATTTTTTGATTTCCAGTATAACACCAAAAACTTGGGATATTTTGGCTCAAAAAACGCGTCTTTCGCGTGTGCTGTAAGCATACAGGGCACAAAACCTTCCGTGAACCGAGGTGATATCGGAAGTGAAATTTATTGCGAACACTGCCTTTATCTGGTTGCCTTTCGAGCAGCCCAGAGCGATTGAATAGCGCGGTTCTTGAACGACCTGACAACAGCTTTTACATAAGCGAGTTCTTTGCGTCCACAATCCACTATAGGTGAAGTGTACCATTGGTGATTTCTGATTTCCTCATCGTATCAGCGATTTCTATACATAGATGATCCAATCTTCGTAACGCTGGGGAATGTTGGTTTTTCAAGCACCGCTAAAGTCAACGTCTAGGGTCAAAACAAGTAGACTTTGATCGACTAAAACCCAATCAAAAAATATTTGTAAAGAACCTAAATAAACTCCGTGCATTTGCCGCGAATAACACCAACGGCGAACTTTAGCTATGCGTTTTTTCCTGGCCATTTGAAGTTCGCTGAGATTTCATCGTAAGTTGACCCATACAAGCAATCTTTGACCAAGAAAGGAATGGCGATAGTTTTTTTGTGAATATTCAAACTTCACATTATTGAAAAACTCTCGGGAAAACTGGTCTCTCTCAAACGCCACATTCGTGTTGCCAATCACTTACCCAAGTGCCGGGGGTCCACTTCGAAAAGAGGTGTCCTTCTAAAAGAGGTGTACTTCAAATAGAGGGTGTACTTCTAATACTCAGACCTCTATTTTATATGTACTTCTAATAGAGGTGTACTTCAAATAGAGGGTGTACTTCTAATACTCAGCCTTCCCTTTTAGGTGTACTTCTATTAGAGGTGTACTTCACATAGAGGTGTAATTCTATTAGAGTAAATACGGTATGCCTTTTGCAGTCTTTAGACCCATTTTCACATGAATAAAATGGACACCGACAAACACCCCCTGAACACTTGAAGGCATCGTACACGCAGAGAACCAAATATTATCTTTTCATGTCTTTGAATATCTTGGCCTCCTTAGTGAACCAAAATTTCGGAAGAGCCCCTGGAATCCATTATGTTTCAAGGAACACCGCCTCTGAGCGACGAAATCAAGTAAATTTCGGTCTGAAATACAGTGCAAATTTATCGCTCGTATGTAGGTTTGAGCCATCGCGCGCGCACGCACACTCGATGAGCGATGGTGAATTCGTTTCAGGGTTTCTGCCGCTATGTGATGCTGTCTTTAGTATCGCATATGAGTTGTGAAGGGAACGCTTTAGCATTCTGAACTTTAATCTTTTTTATCCACCTAAGCGGTGACTCTCGAAACTTCAACGCTCAAGCTACAGTTCACCTCCGCACTGCCGTTCAGTCCGCAGAGTGCACGCTGATCGCGCAAGCGTGCTGCGGCGCGGTTGCGAGTATTCTCAGACAGGGATGTGGGATCACCCGGGCGGTTTGTGCCTCTGGCGCCCGTGCGATCCCACAGCCCGGGTGATCCCACATTCCTGTCTGAGGATACTCGCGACCGCGCCGCAGCACGCTTTCGCGATCAGCTTGCACTTTGCGGACTGAACGGCAGTGCGGAGGTGAACAGTATACGCACAGCTCAAGCGAGGGACAGAATCAGGGACGTTAGTAATCCATGCGAAACCACGAGTTTCATGTCGCGAGCTGATGTTTGAAACTCGCAGAATGACCTGATTGAAACAGGAGGGACCATACACGCATCATCATGCGAGGTGTTGGGTTTCTTCGCAAAAGTTTGTCTCTCTAAGGACTTGAACCCGCAGTACGGATAACCATAGCGGCGATCACTGGCACCGCACCGAGATTGCACTTTGCATTGATGATGTTTTCATTGTACTTGGCTCCCATCGCGAACACAGCATTGTGATTCTGGCCACAGCAGAGGCTCAAACTAATAGCTAACTTCATAGTACCTACTTCAAAGCTCAAATTAATAGAGAAATGAAGCATTGAAAATTGTTCACTCAATGCGTTTATAATGGAGGGGTTGGTCCAGCGGAACTCAAAACTCATTTTCCACATAGTTACATGTATAACACATGAGAAAGAAATTATTTGTCGTTCCTCATTCGATCAAATTCGGTTGGCCTTCCCGGACTACAATAAAAGGACCTCAATCACTACACGCCTATTCATTTTCCTCACCATTCTTCGACGGATTCTATTTGTTCTATAAATGTCATTGCAGTTAATCCTTGCCGCAATTTTTCACCTCTCAATCCTTGTGTCAAACCTACTGTTGCCAATTTCTTGTCAGTGCCTACTACACTCGTACAAAAACAGAATTTTCTAATCTCTGACTTTTTTCTATCGTCTGACCGACCGCATGAGCAAAAGTTTTTGTTGTTTCGAAAAAAAAGTTTTTTTCACTCATACGGAAAAATCATGCTTCTCCTGACACTTGGGCATAGCAAAGTTAACCTTTTTTTGCACACTTCGGGCGGGTACTGACACTTCATCAAAAAGGGCTGTTAAGGTCGTAACTCTAATGAAAAGTGCAAATGCCCTACCAACTTTTGCAGCTTTGAGGTGTTGCCAGAAAATTTGTAGACACTGTGGAAAAAAATTGTAAAGACGTTTTATTACACTCAGCCCGTACCTTGAGTTTTTGTGAAATTTCGAAATAAATTTACGCTTATCCTCCCGAACAACCAGCAACGTGTCTCAGAATTTCATTTTTTTGTGAATTCAGAAATTGAGCATGTGCATTGAGACATATGAAAACACGAATTGAACTTCATAGACAATTCGAATCATATGATCCTCGCACTTGACGAAAAAATCAGTTTTTATCGTACAAAAACTTCTCTTTTTCGACCTTCTCAAAGCGCGGATTTACTGGAAATTGAGGACCTCCTTGAGAAAATTAGGAAGTTTTAGAGTTGTGAAAGTTTTGACAAGACAAAGATTTCTTTGCACCTACATATTTACACTTGTACTAACTGTCCGAGTTCGCGGCGTATCAAAATCTGCCTGGGAAACTCAGTCGAGCGAGCAAAGCAATTCTCGATAATTTTTGCATCACCCAGATACATGGCTCCGAGTAGGATCTTCGAGAAATTAAATATTCAAAAACAAAATTTAAAACATCACATTTCGATTACTTTTTGGAAATCGAAGAATCAAAAAACGAAATTCCCGAACATAATCGAAAACCGAATGATATAAAAAATAAATAGGAAAATCGAAAAATCGATCAAGTCTGAAATCGATTCGATCGGAAAAAAATCTAAGGAGCATCCTCGGTTCACATTGCTCGACATCGTAGAGTTATGACCTCAGCAATTTGATTTGGTAAGGTTCCAGTACCTGAATTAAACTAAGCAAGATTAATTTCGCTATGCCCAGCCAATCAGTAGCAAATACCCCCAGCTGGAAACGTGAAGATCATGGATTTACGACATCATCAGTCCAGTTTGATAAGGTATCAATTTATTACGCATGTCAAAAGGCATAAATTTTGCGATTCCCAGGTCATCAGGAGCAAGTTATCGCTCCACTGGTGTGAAAACTTATAACTCGAAGAGCTATGACCTTATCATTTGAGTTTGATATGGTATCAACGCCTGAATTCTGCCAAAAAGAATTAATTTCGCTATTTCCAAGTTAATCAAACCTAATACTCGCTTTTCCGGCTCAAAATGCTCTAAATCTTATGGATATGTTCCTATCACTTCGATTTGATAATTTATCAAAGCTAGATTAGAGTTAAAATAGTCTATAATCAAGTTTTTCACGCTAGCAAGACCAAATCCCTGCTTTTCCGCGTTAAAAACGCACGATCTACCGATTTTTGCCAAGGTACAGTATCCATGGAGGTCGGCTGTCAATCATTTCATGACTGCCGCTGTCTGCGCCCTTGCTGACAGCCTGTGCAAAACAGCACCCACCTCGCATGGTGGACGAAAAAGTTCTCCGCACCACTTTTTCTCCCCGAAACTGGGAGTATCTCGCGTCTCCACCACCGCTGCGCTGTTTCGCCTTTCGCTGCCCACCTCGACTAGAGACAGAGCCTGCTGCCAGTTTCAGCGATCTCGCGGGGGTGTCCGAAACCAGGAGGTTTACCCGCAATGAGCTCTATAGAAGCGAGCACAGGATAGGAGGCGGTTGACCATTTTGCACCAGATTTGAAAGATGGGTCCTTTTGAGCTCGAGGAACACTATGGATACGGTTTAAAACCTGTTTATTGCTATGTCCCCTCAAAATCCCCTCTTCTTGTGAGGTCGAAACTCGCAGAATACCTGTATGCTTCAACCATTTCAAAACTCGTAATTACGGATGGATTACTGCCACCCCTGAGATTTCCACATATTTGTGAAGTAGACCCACCCCAAATAACACCAGTCAAGTGCGAACTCTCAATTCCCCGACTAGGCGAGATCTCGAAGGAAGCCACCCTGCGGCGCCCACATCAGGAAGCCACCTTGGTACGCCCCTTTCACGACCTTTCGAGCTCAACAGAGGCGAGCGATTTCCGTTCTTCCCTTTTTTCTCACCCTCTCCCTCTATATTCAGGTCGGCACGCATACATCGGTTACAAGTGGCGGAAATTACAAGCCTTGAACAACTCGTCCACCATGCTTCCGCAGCTCAGTTTTTTTTTTTGGGGGGGGGGGCAGTCACTCCGTTCGAAGAGGGTATTCTGCAAATCCAGAGTTATCAATGGGGTCAGAATACACCGGCACGCGGTGCGGCTGGTACCTCGACACGCGTCGCGGTCGACACAGTGGCTACTTCAGCGAGCATCAAGTAGGATGAGGCACTATTCTTACTTTTCAACGCTAACGCGGCACGCGCGTGACACGCGGGTATGGCGTTAGAGTTGGACTGGCCTGAAGCTACACCCGCGCGGCACGGCGCGTGACACTCACTCCGCCATGGTGGCGACGGCCGTAAAGACTTTACATCATTTTTATTATTAATCCATCATCAATTCCATCCCGTTCGATGATAATGAATTCCGCTACTACCATTTGCTATCGGGACGGTGAACGCATGTATAAAATTTACTTGTTTGCGAAAGAGAAGGCCCCTTCTCAACGCTCTGCCATGGCGTCGCCGCTGGAGTATTCATAGTGTCCTCAAGCGCGTGACGAGCGTGACGCGCGCAGGAAGTGTTCATAATTTAACGCCACACCTGCGCGTACCGCGTTGGAGTTGAGGAGTATAAATAGCGTCTAACGGTAACCGGAGAACTCGGTTTCGCCAGGCTGTGGTGACGCCACAACCCGGAGTTTCACCCACTTCAAACTGCACACCAACCCGGGATTTTCTTCTCGTAGCAAAATGGTGAGAGTAACTATTAAAAGCAGTGTTCACGATAATCTTCGATTTTGAGATTATTCGCTTAATCGATTGTTTGGCCCCCGACTAGAACTGAAATGACGAAGAAACCGAGAAAAACGCACCGGGATAACCCGAAATCCTTTACTCTCACCGCGCTTCTTTACCCTCAGTCGAACTAATTGTTGTGGCGATGAAACCTTTTATGAAGCCGCCATTTGAAACTTTCTATCTTGCGTTGCTCCGTTCTTTCTTTCGGACCCTACCTAATACTGTTTTGCCCGAAATATTCTTCCATTTTCGATGAGTTCCATTTTTCTCCGGTCACAACCACCATGAACATGTTCATCCGAACGGACAACTAGTCAAGGCCAGATAATAGTATCACTGAAGCAAGACGTTTCAGTGCGTTTCTCGCCGTTTCTTCGTAATTTGGGTGGCACTTAGCAGCCAACGCATTGTTTTGAGTGGAAAACTAGGGAACGACAGTACTACTCCAGCGGCGACGCCATGGCAGAGCGGAGAGAAGGGGCCTTCCCTTTTTCAAACAAGCAAATTTTATACATGCGTTCACCGTCCCGATAGCAAAGGGTAGTAGCGAAATTCATTATCATCGAACGGGATGAAATTGACGATGGATTAATAATAAAAATGATGTAAAGCCTTTACGGCCGTCGCCGCCATGGCGGAGTGAGTGTCACGCGCCGTGCCGCGCGGGTGTAGCTTCAGGCCAGTAATACTCCAACGCCACGCCCGCGTGTCACGCGCGTGCTGCGCTAGCGTTGAAGAGTAAGAATAGTGCCTCACCCCACATGATGCTCGCTGAAGTAGCCACGCCGCGTGTCGGAGTGCCAGTATCGACCGCGTCGCGTGTCGGAGTGCCAGCCGCATCGCGTGCCGGTGTATTAAAGGTAGGTACGTAGAAACCGCTCTTTATATTTAGTATAGAGCTATTTCGGGCTATTCTCTAGCCCTCATTTCAGGCATTGTTGTTGAGGAGCAAAGCCGAATGAATACTGCTCATGATTGATGGGGGAGAAGCGGCGTAGCCAGTCCTTCATTTGGCGAAGCCCGGCGTTGGGCGGCGGCAGGTTTTCTAGGTCTTTCTATGGCGACCAAGTTTCACGGTTTGGAATGCCTATGGATATGTTCTGCAGAAATAGCAGTAATCTGGATTAATGCTAGGAAATTGTAAATTAACTCTGTATTAAGAAACTATACATTCGAAACCCAAGCTTCAGTGTGAGTTAGGCAATGTTAGTGATGTATAACGTGTTAAAGTTTCATCAAGGTTTGCAATCCCAGGCTGGGATACGTTCAAGAACAGTATTCGCGAAAACGGGTTTTCGTATATTTATGGCACGCAGTGTATAACTGGTTGACAAAGACAGCGCGAAGCGTTAATAAATCAAGGGTCAGCGGTTCCGTGGGATATCGAAGAGCGGTATACTCACTAGTCCCGCCGGCTTTCGCTAAGGCCGAGATCATACTTCCCGCAACAAGCGACGCGACGCAATGTTTACCAATAATATCGACCGAAAATCAATATGGCTGACATGCACTGTGGCGCGTCGCGGAAAGCATGATCCTGGCAAAACAGTAAAATTAGTGTATACAAGAGAGCATAAGACCTTTTACACTAAGATTTCTGAGCAGTTGGCGCTTCTCAGAGCATGCTATTGCAGGAAGAGACCTATGTTCCATGCAAAAAACACAGAGTTCATGCACCGCTTTTTCGGGTTCTTGCGTCTTCATGGAAAACAATTCTTCATGAACTTGACTCTTCAGGCGAAACTCGGTGTTTACCATTAGGAGACTAGATTCGCAGCCTTCCGGTTTTCATGGATTTGGGCAAGCCCTATTCTTTAGAATTTTCTAGTTTTTTTTTCATTTTTTAGCAATAATTGAGCTGCTTCAGATAGGACCGATAGAAATGGAATGAGGCGAGGAGTTAGCCGTACGTAATGAGGCTGCGTCTCTACGCTATGGTAATGCCATGTTCTACGGGCCACCTCTGGCGCGACGCTTTGCGCGTAAGACGCGAAGCGGCTCCCTACCCTTCTAATATGCGTCCATGCATGCCGCTCCGGGTAATATTTGGAGTTATCATCCGACCACAAAGTCTTGCAACCCTGGCAACTGCTAAATTTTGATTTCGACCGAGGCAGGGGAGAAAAAGGAGGGCTGCCACTCGCTCCGCCTATGAAATGCGCAAATTTCCTCTGCCAACGTTGAATTTCCGGTTAAGGCGCTAACCACGCTCCTCAACGCTAGCGCATAGCGCGCGTCACGCGCTTTGGGAGACCATGAATACTCCAGCGGCGACGCACTGGCGGAGCGGATCAAAAAGGGCCTTGGGTTTGCCGAGAAAGTAAAATCTGTACACTCGTTCACTATTATGGTAGCTGACCAGTACTGGAATTAATTATTATGGAAGAGAGTGGAATTGATGATTTAGTAATAATGAAAACGATGGGGAACTCGTTGCGGCTGTTGCCGCCACGGTGTAGCGAGCGTCACGAACGTCGAGCCGTTCATACTCCAACCCCATATGCGCGCGTTACGCGCTGGCGTTGAGGAGTATGAATTGCGAATTAGACGGGACGAGCGTTGGTTTACGAACAGTCTTCGCCTTTCTATTTCTCTCAGTCTCGCTTTGATACTGCTGTTTCGAATTTCAGTTACAAGTCTCTGTAGAGATCCTGTCTGAGACAGCTCGTCCACTAAATACTCGTAATCTGTAATTGGCAATCCTTTGTGGGCATATATCGTTCATGTCATTTAATTAGGAAGTGGCACTTAGCTACGATGGTGAAATTATTCGATCGATATCCATCATCCATTCGTTTGCCCGCGAGCGGGTCTTCCCATCATGCAGCGTCGCGGCTTCCTAATTGATTAAAGAGAACCATAGACAATTTTGTATACATTTTAAATGCATCTGGAGACAACATCGTATGCAAATTTTCTAGAGCAAGAAGGAAGCTTGAGAAAAATTGAGTATATTGCACCTTCATCGTGAACTCATTTTTAGAGTTACAAGTACTCTCCATCTCGAAGCAAAAAAAATTTGTCCATTAGCGTGCGAAAACGGAGCATCAGGAGAAACAGTGAAAGGGTGCGTGGGGAACAAGACTCACAGTATGCGCGCAGGAGAAAGCGATAAGCCTACGTGAGTTTCGCTCCGAAATAGAGTACTATAGGTCATATACATAATTCATGTTTTCCAAATTTGAGTATCAAAGTAGATGATAAACCGAAGAAATTTAATCGAATATATCGAAAACGGTTCACAAAAAGGAGAAAGTTCATGCTAAACTAACGTAAAACTAACGGCTCCAGATGATGTCGGCGGTTGTTGCTTGGACATTTTCAGAAATAAATCAGAAGGAGGACGGGACCTGAGAGATTCAGTCTACCGCCTCTGCCAAGGAGCAAAACAAGTTTAATAGTCAGGACTACTGGCAAGCACAGCCGAACTGCGCGAAAAAAGCGACATTCACCATTGATCGCACCTCGCAGTAAAGTTTCTAGACACAGCTCATGGAGGATAGGAGTGCAGTACAAACAATGAAAACAACAGAATTTATATGGGTGATTCAGTGAAGCAAATTCAGGAGGTGAGGTTTCTCAGAAAGTTAAATTCTACTGCGAACCTCATACCCGTAATTTATATCAGTTCCTAGTTCATTGCATAACTTTACCAACTTTACCTAGTTTGGAGGCAATAAAACGATGAAAACGGTCTTCGAGTTTTCACCGGAATTCATATGTATCGAGATCCATTGCAACAATAATGGTGGAAATACGGCTAAAAACGAGCCATACATTGCCCTGTATGACCCCCGAACTCGGTGGTGCTATGCCCGACCCGTTCGGTCCCTTGTTGGCCGATGAGGGAGTGGGGCGGGTAGCGCATGGCGCATACAAGTTTGAGGGCCGTATAGGGCCACTCAATGTTCGTTTTAAGCTTTACTTTCGCTAGTATTGTTGCAATGGATCCCGGTACATTCGATTTCCTTTGACAACTCACCGTTTTTTTACCGTAACCACTGCCTTTAAATATGTACTGCCTTTAAATATGTATGTATAGAATAAATACACACAGAACAGCACATCATGAAGCAGGTTGGTTTTGCGATAATCCTCCACGAAATCAAAAGCTACCCTAACTCATGGTTTGATTTCCAGTGTAAAAGACGAAGTATTCAAGTTTTCTCCCTCAGTTGCCTATGTCCACTGGAACATTTTCTATTGTCTCTTAGAGCTTGTAAAATAGAGTTCATTTGTTGCCGACACCTCATCACTGGAATCGGAGTCGAAGACACACCCAGGTAACAATTCTTAAGATTTTATGTGTTTGGATTAGGGGCTGGCTCAAAGCCGTTCCTTTGACGTGATTGTTGCACTGGACAACAGCCCTTTCGATTCCCTGTGAAAAAAAATTAAGATAAATTTAATCGTAGACTGCCTTTAAAGGCACAGTACACCCTCAGATATGAATTTTGAGATTTTCATGTAAATTTGTAGAGGACCCCTCCTGTATAACACGAGCCAAATACGAGATCTCAATTCCTCCAAAGAAGCGAGATATAAGCGACCACCACAGGTCCGACTCCCTTCGCTCACTACCACAGGCCCGACCCCCTAACAGATTTTCGAACTCGATAGCGGCTCGATGGATGGATGATTTCCAACAAGTCGTCGTTCTTCAGTCCATTACCGAACTGTCTCCTTATCCTGCCTTTCTCTCACGCAACGATTGCAAATGAAGAGGAATACAGGCCTGAGGCAACTCGTCCACTAATTTTTCACCCTCAAAATCTAGGCATCTTTGAAGAGCCATAACTCTGTTCAAAGAGGGTCTTGGACCATTTTAGAGATACCACTGTGATCAGCGTGTGACTCTCTCCAGGATGAGCATGAAATCTGATAATTAATTTTTTGGGTGTCCGGTGCCTTTAAGCATTCCCATGCAAAATTTTCTTCTTGCGAAACAAAATGTTTCTTCCGCTCTTGTGACAGTCATATAGGTAGTTGTCAGTACATTTGTCCGTCGAGTACTTCGAAATTCCGGCCTACAGTCTTACGACGATGTTGTACGCAAGTCTACGCAGCTGCCTTGATCACGCGACAAGCTGTGACGGTTTTCTTGTGGCAAGTTTTATATCTCATCCTTGTACACCGGGGCCCTAAAGCCCCTATCACAGCTACACGGACGAGGTCATCCGATACGTTATAGGATAGGACTTGCGACGTCATTGGGCGCCGCAATGCGACGTCAGACGACCGTCGCGGCGTACAACGTCGGTGCGAAACTTCTACATTTATATTAGGCACTGCGGGGTGGAGGTTGGAGTGATCTTTCCTCTATTTCAGAGTAAAATTTAATTCCGTTCATCGCGTTCATCCGCGCGCGTGTGCTGCGTCTCCTTTACCGCACACCTTTTCGTTGTTTCTCCCCTCGCGCGGAGGAACAGAGTAGTACATATTGGCTCCAAACATGGTGCACACCTTGACTCTCCACCGTCCGACGTCGGGCGGCATCGTCCGCGGATAAGAGGGCAGAAAAAAAGTGAAAGGGGTTTCACGTGCTCGAATTAGCGATCAGGGTCAGTAGCAAATTCTCCGGAACGTGGCAGCTACCGGCTGTCATTTCGTGGTGACAGTGTCACTCACTGATTGGCTATCAATGTGAACACGTCGGCATAGAAATGCACACGCGGCGCCCGAGTTAATGACCGTTGTAGTCAGCCACCTGGCAGCAGTGAGCGTTCTTTTGCGAGATGCCTGACTGCAAGAAACGGGTGGTGACTTCGCTCACCGCCCCAGAGGAAAGAGAAACAGCGCGCGATGCGAAGATAAGTTTGCTCGATATCGCGGGCGTGGGGTCGTGCACGTCCAAGGGTGGCGACATCTTGAGGAAAGCGCGCCCCCATAGAGGGCAGTGGAGCGCTTGCGAACCGACCAGTCCGCTGTCCACTTATCACCTCATCACAGCAGGGCGGCCATTCTCGCTGTCTAGGGGCCAAGGAAGAATTGCACCTGCCGGCTGGCCGCCATCCAGCTCCGCTGCCAGCTGATACGAATGACAAGCGAAACTGAAGGTGAAGGTTTGAAGGTTCAATTGATGATTCAATGATTCCTGGCAAGGATTCACTTCGAATTGAACATAGCTGTCATGAAGACGCCTCGTTTTTAGATTTCACATGCTTTACCACTAATCTGCGCTCAACTTAAAGTTACTGGAATTGCTTTGGCCATATTCAGACAATTTCAGATTTATTTTTCAATAAACGCTCACTGCAAGTAAAATCAGATTTGCCAAGATAGAAATCTAAAAACGATGGCTGTGAAATGATTCCGTTCTCGAGAACAGGCACAAAATTTACGTGATCCGAGTGTAAAAGTTACTAAATTGTGTATAATTGTTCATCTGAGTGTGGATTCTGTCTAAACTTCGTTTTCCTCCTCTAGGAACAATTTCACTACTATCTATATGAAGTGAGAAAAGTGAAACAGATTGAGGAAAAATCAGTCCATAATCTGAAAAAATTCTTTGAACTCTTTGGTTTACCTTGTGAAGGAAAAACACAAGGTCTTCGACAATCATATCTCAAAGTCTTGCGTATCGTGTTATCGGTGATAAATGGCCATCTAACAAGGAAATCTCAACATCGTTTTTAAAATCTAACATTCTGCCGCCTTGATGATTTTCGCGGAAACTGCTAAAATCTCACCATCCCATGCTGAAAATTGCTATTTCCGAAGGATCGGTGTACAAGGATGAGATATAAAACTTGCCACAAGAACACCGTCACAGCTTGTCGCGTGATCAAGGCAGCTGCGTAGACTTGCGTACAACATCGTCGTAAGACTGTAGGCCGGAATTTTGAAGTACTCGACGGACAAATGTACTGACAACTACCTATATGACTGTCACAAGAGCGGAAGAAACATTTCGTTTCGCAAGTAGAAAATCTTGCATGGGAATGCTTAAAGGCAGTCTACGATTAAAATTTTTTTTCACAGGGAATCGAAGGGGCTGTTGTCCAGTGCAACAATCACGTCAAAAGAACGGCTTTGAGCCAGCCCCTAATCCAAACACATAAAATATTAAGAATTGTTACCTGGGTGTGTCTTCGACTCCGATTCCAGTGATGAGGTGTCGGCAACAAATGAACTTTATTTTACAAGCTCTAAGAGACAATAGAAAATGTTCAAGTGGACATAGGCAACTGAGGGAGAAAACTTGAATACTTCGTCTTTTACACTGGAAATCAAACCATGAGTTAGGGTAGCTTTTGATTTTGTGGAGGATTACCACAAAACCAACCTGCTTCATGATGTGCTGTACTGTGTGTATTTACTATACATATTTAAAGGCAGTGGTTACGATAAAAAAACGGAGAGTTTTCAGTGGAAATCGGATCTACCGGGATGCATTGCAACAATATAAGCTAAAGTAAAGCTTGAAACGAACATTGAGTGGCCCTGCACGGCTCTCAAACTTGTATGCGCTATGCGCTACCCGCCCACTCCCTCATCGGCCAACAACAAGGGAGTGGACGGGGCGGGCATAGCACCACCGAGTTTGGGGGTCATAGGCCGCAATCATACTTTGAGCGACGAGCGACACAATGTTTACCATCAATATCGACCGAAAATCGATATGCCTGATGTGCACTGTCGCTCTCGCTGGTGGCGGGAAGTATGATCCCTGCCAAACAGGGCGATGTATGGCTCGTTTTTAGCAGTTCTTTCACCATTATTGTTGCAATGGATCTCGGTGTGTAGATAAGTTAGTCACTTTATCTTCTCTTTAAATTTGCTTGATATACGAATGAGCGATTTTTTCTATAACATCTACCTTATGTAGCGTAATCAATAATTAAATAAATAAATAAATAAATATACACATGAGCATGTTCTCGAAACCCATATTTATGACCGCTAGTTCGATCAAAGTTGCAATGGATACGAAGAACTGTGGAAAGAGTGTATGTGGGAAAACATGAAACGGTCCTCACATACGTACTGCTCTTATCTGAGCCAAATTCCGGTCCGCAATTGCGTCTCGACACGCCTTGCGACCGCCCGCTTCCCAGTTGCAAGAGCTTCCAGCTTCGCAGCCGCCGATCTGTTGGCTATGGGTGGGTTTTGAAAACTAGAAGCTAAACAAAATTGGAGAAAATTGTATAAAAAAAGTCACATCGTGTCGGCTTCGGGGCTGGAAACTCGACTGACTCAAGCGCGTGCTTCCGCAAAGTTTGTCGAGACGCAATAGCGGACCGGAATTTAGCCCAGAGAAGCACAGTATATGTAGCCTAGTGGTCTACGGCGCTGTGTTGGGCATCCGTCGTCTAGATCCGTGCTGTGTTGGTTCAAACACTTCCATCACTGAGAGTTTTGCATCCAACACCACCCTTCGAGAATAATTCTTGTTTCAAAATGGTAACTATAGGAGGCATCTAGGCGTCACCGACCTCGGGTTGTTAAAGTCACCACATTCGGGGTTGCTACTGACCCAGGTGCCACTTCTGTAAATCCGATACTACAACGCGTACGTTTGAGAACACAGACCAGCACGATTTGCCTCCCTGCTCCGGACTGTTTAACGTCCCACTAAGGGAGGCTTTTCATTCCTCCTGATAGCTAGTATATTTCTGCTAGTTACCTAGAGGAGTGAGGTTAGGTTCACAGTCCAACTATACTTTTGTTTACAATGTAAAAAAGAAGAATACCGATCGAATACTAAATCATGTCATTGGGGTTTGAGAAAGATAGTTCCTTCGAAAAATTACATACATATGTCGGCAATTTCGGAATAGACTTTTTTTGGATAATAAGGGTTTGGCATTAATATCCCAATGAAAGTATTCATTCTGAAAAGATAAATCATAGAACTGCTTTGCTACAAAGCATAGATGTAGAAAAATTTAAAACAGAGTTGTCATTGAGAAGCGTCGAAATAGAGCTGCTCCGTCAAGAAATTCAAGTTTTAAATGACCAAATCGGAAACATGAGAGCTGTTCAAGAAGGATTAGAAATGATCCAGGAATAACTTCCGCCAATTGTTTGCTTTGTTTTTCTCGCCCGCCCGAATCTTCTCTCCGTTTGGTGTCTAAACCGAAACAGCTGCTGTTTTGCAACATCTCGAGTCTGAAAAAACGCTGCTTGCACGCAGGTCGCAGCTATTTTTCACGGCGAGGAAAGGGAAGAATGACACGTGATCAGACGAAATGAAGGAAAATGAGACCTGAAATATGGCGGACGAGCCGCTAATGGGTAATACAACGTGAGCATAGATGGCTCCACTAAGCTAGGTTTCGAGTTCGAAGATGATGTCATGAAGAGTTCTAGATCTAGAGACTTGGATTGTACACAAAAGGCAATCTAAAGGATAGCAGCCCGGCCTAACGGCGGCTGAGTGGTGAGGGAGAGGAGCTGCCAAGCGTCTCCCATTGATATTTGTCTTCTTTTTTCATTGAGTGACACCTCCCTTGCAATGATTCACATGTCATCTCTAGAACGGTGAGCAGATATTTCTACCCATTAATGTCAACCATATGGTTACAATCTGTGGAAGAAACAGTCGACGGCTCTCGGTAGTTACCTCAGATAATGGTAAACAGCAAGGATGACTTTGAAAATGCTGGGCAATGCACACTTTCCGCGTTTCTTCACTTCAAGCATTCGCTCCGGAGCCCGCGGTAATTTTTTAGAGCACGAAAGGACGATGGATGAGATGGCAGTGCATGTATAACACTCTCAAAATCATAAAGACGCGGTGAGCTTTCCGCGGTCGCATGGAATGGGGACGATGCTCAATCTCATCCGTTACTTGGTGCTCGTTTTCTATTCGGTGTTTTTTTTTCTTGACTTCGATTTGCAATGTTCTGAATTTTCATAAAATACATGGAGTGTAAATGAATCAGTTTTTTTTTGCAGCTGCTGCTGCGGTAGAACTAAGCATATAATTTCTAACTAGGGACCACCCTGAACACGCTTTAGAATTTCGGAAGACGGCCTATTGTGTATTGTGGGGGAAGAGAAAAAGTAACAATTTGTAGTTTCAAGATTCCGCTGGGGCAGGTCCATTATTGGGCAGATCCTACATAAATCTGAGGCTCAGAAAGTCAGTTGGCAGGGTGAACTTTGGAATCTCGGTGATGAGGCCGGGTAGAAAAAGATTTACACCGGACTCAGTGCCCTGAATTTCTTCATGAAAAATGACTGGCAACTATAAGGGAAGTCTAGGATGCTCTATTATATGAAATGTGACAATGAGCACTTGTTAGTAGACATTCTCGCTGTAGAAAATTGCTGGATCGATCATTCTCAAGAACCCAGGTTCGAGTGCTGACGCGGTGATCCACGGCACTGCACACGTGACAGCATGATAAACAGAGTCCGAAATTGATAGCGTCTGCAAATCCGCATCGATCTTAAACACACAATTGACTATCGAAAAGCTCGGTAACATTGGACTGGTCTCCCTCTCAAGCTTCGAACTCTTTTTCTTCTAGAGTACGCGTACTCACAGCGCTTCATTGCGGTGGAGACAGCGGTCTGAGAGGTGAAGGTTGTTGGATGGGTTGACGGGCAAAAAGGTGAAGGTTGTTTTCTCACCCCGATTTGAGGAATGAACATCATTTTTACCACTTCGAGTTTTCAGTCTTTCCGTCCTTTATGTGCCTCAAACTTCATGAGGTAACCCGGCCTCTACCAAGAGATTACAGGCTTCCCCCGGTTACACTTCTATCTTCGGAGAAGAATATTAAGCGAAGAAGTTTTTCTACTAATTTCCGTTAAACTCTTCGACGAAAGGTTTTTTGAGGATCTATCTACCGCGCTTCAGAACTCTGAACCAAGTTCGGCTTACAAAGTGCCAGACTTGCCCTTATAATTTTTTCCCCTCAGAAATAACCTCTTGATAAAGAATGTTGTTGGAATCCTCATGAAATTTTGCATCTAAAAACGTTTTCAGGTTCGAAAAATACGTTCTCACTCTTCCAGCTTATTTCGTTTCATAGAGTGCTTTTTTGTGCCTGAAGTTATCGGTTTTTCGTTCATAAATTTTCTATGGTAAGAGATGGACATTTGGTAGAGGCTGTTTTCGGAATTCCTATAGAACTCTACGTGGACTAGTGTTTCCAGGTTGGAAAAAATATTTTCTCGATCCTTCAGGCTTATCCGTTTTACGTAACACCGGTTTTTCGCCTATAACTCTTTAAACGTTAGAGATAGGGTTTTGGTGAGGGTTGTTTTTGAAATCTACGAAAAAATCTGCGCCAATTTTCCGGGTTCCTAACTTTGCCTGCCCCATAAGCCAGCCAGGTCGGTGGAGCCAAGCCCCGTTGTTGGCTCCAGCAGAACACATAGAGGCGAGAGCGCCCTATAGAGATTACTATGCAGCTCGGCTCCACCGACCTGGCTGGCTTAAGGGACAAGCAAAGTTAGTAACCCGATATCGACGCAAAATTTCGCGGAGATTTCAAAAACAATTTTCACACCACCAACGGGGCCTTCAACGGTTAAAGAGTTATAGGCGAAAAACTGGTGTCTCGTAAAACAAATTAGGCTCAAGGATCCAGAAAACATTTCGAAATCAATTTTACCAAAGGTCCATCTCTTAGCGTAGAAAAGGTATGAACGAAAAAACGATAACTTCAGGCACAAAAAAATGCACTTTCTGAAACGAAATCGACTGGAAGAGTGAGAACGTGTTTTTTTTTAACCTGAAAACGCTATTCGATGCAGAATTTCATGTGGAGTCCAAAAACAACCTTCACAAAGGTCTGTTTCTAGGCTCAAAAAAGTTATGGACCAAAACCGGCAAAGACACCCATCCAGTCTTGAAAATGGCTTGGATGAATGTCTGGTCACTTTGATTTTTTTTGGGGGGGGCGTTTCCACAGTCGTCACCGGTTTCTCCTATGGTGAAGGTTCCTTCCCTCATCTGCCCAGAGGTGAAGGTTGGTGGAGTACCTGGCTCCACCCAAACAAAGCTATGCACAGCGATGAGGGTTGAAGAGTTGAGCTTTCAAACAACGTCGATCGAACTTCATAGAAAAGAACAGGTAAGGAGTGATGTGTGTGTACCACACATTGATGAACTCTGAGAACTTTTTCAGTTGCCTGAGAAAACAGTGCGAAGAGCAGAGAAGAAATTCAAAAAAGTTCCTCTCTCAATAAGCGAATTTGATTTTTTTTATTCTCCCACCGCCACAGTTGAAGGTAGCATACACGCTCAAAAAAGTTGTTGAGATAATGACTTTAACGAGGGCGTATGGATTCAACTAGATCCCTCATGCCGTTGGAAGTGTCAAAAACTAGTCAAAATTACCGCATTTGAGTCACATTGAACCACCAAATCATGTAATCTCCTCCTGTTTCTTTTGCAGTTTGAGTTATTCGAGCCACTACAAATCGATGAATTTCGCAGTCTCCACCCCCAGTACCAACTCGTCCAGATTGAATGTTCGAATATGGTCACTTTGGCTAGTTTTGAAGCGACTAACGACGTAAGGGTTCTATCATAGGCTGTCAAAGTCGAATAGCTTCGTTATCACAAACATTTTACCGCTGGCTTTTCTATTCCAACTAAAGTGACATGCTGCGGTGTAACTCGTCCACTTTAACTCCATAACAAAAAAACCCTTTTTTTTCTCCATTTGCGTCCCGTTTTCGTCGTTTTTTTTTGTTAGTTTTACTCACTTCCAGTTCCATGCCTTCAAATTATATCATAAAATCGATAAAATTTATGAGCATGTACGTTGCCTCCAAAGCACCCGAACACTGATGAATTTTTGGGTCCTAAGCACTGCCTATAAAGGTTAGAACGGCTAGAAATAAGTTTTCCGGATTCCCGGCCTATTATAGATGTGAGCCCGCGCTGATCAAAATAGTGTCTCACAAATTTTTTAGAACGGTTTCGACAGTATTCAGCACTCTCCCCCCCCCCCCCCGAAAAAAAATCCGCTAAACTTCAATGACGAAAACTTGGTGTCCGAGGCCCTTCTATTCCTGTCCATTCGCAAACTTATGGCTCAAGCGAAGAAGAGTGGTTAGGAGCACACTGAGAATGAATGCAATATCGCAAATTCGATTGAAATGCATAGTGTTTCCCCTCTATTGGTTTCCAAAGAGAGGGGAGTGCCGAATCGGCTTTGGTTCGAAGGCGTGCCCCAGAGTGGCTTCCTCCTGTGCCTATCTCGCTAACCCGGCGGAATTGAGCTCTCGCACTTGGCAGGTGTTATACAGTAGATGTAAACTTCACATTTAGAATGGCTGGAATAAACTTTACAAATCGATTGAAATCTCGAAATTGATGTCTGAAGGTTCTCCTGTGCCTTTAACGAAACAAAAAAGGAGCTTCAGGAGTGCACAGTTCAGGTCAAAAATCGTGGGTACGACTACAGCGTAAAAGGATGAAATTGAGAAATTATTCGTTCCAGCGTAGATGTCTGTGAAACACGACAAAGCCACTCAGCTCTCCGTGTCAACATTGAGATCGCGAAGGTCTGATATCGCATAAGAGCTCTAATTAAACAATACAGAGCCTATGAGATAGCCTGCTGCAACACAGCAAACCAACCAAGGCTCGACCACATAGAAATTAATTCAATCAATCTTCGGCCCAAGTTATCCTTGATGGATTTGCCAATGAATCAAGGCTACAAAAACTCTTTAGGTGGTAAACAGAAGGCTACAGAGCAGTTCAAGGGTGTTGAAGCCCTCGAAAACCGATCGAAGAATCTACATACAGCAGATGGCGGAAGGGGTGAAATCACTCTTCGCTGGCTGCATGCACGCTTCAAGTACTCGTTTGAGGAGGAGCATGAAGGACTACTCTGATATCAGCGCAGTATTACCCTTCCGTAACCTGATAATTCTGTACTTTGCCATTGTGACACATGACGGAGTCCCGAAATTGAAAAGCGCGAACTTAGAGGAAGTACGCTAAATCGACAGCCGTGAGCCATACAGAAACCTTGCGAGGTTGTCAAAGATTTAAAAAGAGTAATTACCGTGAGTGCGGAGAATCTCCTGGAGTTGAACGTGCTGATTGAGGGCTCCATATATGTTAGCCTCAAACGGTTGGCTACCCTGAATTTGGCAGTTCATGTCGCATATTAAACCGATGAATGGAGAAATGAGAGCGTTCAATAAATCTTTTCAATAAGTTGGATGAAATCAAAGATGACGGTGCACAAAATGGAAATTGACAGAGGTAATAGTGAGGAATTGCGGAAATTGTCGAGTGCGTGAGAAGAGTGACAATCTGAGGTGCTGAAATGTGCAGCAAAGTCTACTTTAGTAATTTTTTTCTGTTTCAGAAACATACAAAATAGTTCGAAAATGGAGGAAATAAAAATGAAAATATGAGAACTGAACACAAAAAGTTTTAAAGACTTTAATAAAAAAAGTTCCACAGAAAATGATAATTCTAAAATGAGGAGTAAATAGCAAAATAACAAAATTCATTTGATAAAAAGATTAATACTTTTCAATTGAATCAGCTGGAGAAAACACCGTTGCATTTTTTTACATTCCGTATTGTCCCCATTCTTACCGACTCAATGCATTGCCTACACCCTAGATGCCTTCTTTGATAGTAAACTATGAGTACGTCAGAAAAAGGAGAGCTCGATTCTGTACCCTAGAATATCTTCAAATTCGCAAAATGTCCACATTGAAGCATTTCCGCCTTTTTTCGGTTTTTAGATAGAGTTAGAGGACTGATTAACAGCAAAGAGGAGCACATTGGCTTATCATCTTTGCATACTGCACTGCTACCAGCACTATTAACTTCCCATGCGACATAAAACTCAATCACCAGTCGAAACATCGGAAATATCGATTTGGAACTCTGGTACTAGATTGAGGGATCACTTTTATCGTCCCGTTATCCTCTGCTGCGTTACAATTTGCACCCACGCTTTCTTGCTGACCAAAAAACAAACTCGAAATGTTGTAATGCCGATCTTCGAATTTATGAAACAGTGACTAAGTTCTCCCATCTACATCTGGGACAGATGGGTAGGAAGGGTAACAAAAAACGTGAAACGACTTTTCTGCAGGATACCCTTCTGCGAAAGAAAACCGAGAGCGGCAGGACGAGGGTTTCGGGTGCAGAGGAGGAATTACTCGCTATGAGCGATCAGCCGTCGGCTTTCAACGTACTGGGTGGAAGTGTATTTTACGGGTCGGAACCGCAGTGAGTTGGTCGATAAAGCTGAATTTTCCACACTGAATTAAGGGCTCAATGAAAGAAAAAAATGCAAATTTCGTCTTGTACTCCGTCGCTAGTCGTATTTCGAATACTGGAAAATAGCAGATGGAAAACTGACACGCTAAATTCCCGGAAGACAGAAATCGGTGTAAAGGAAGCCACGAAATGACCGATAAAGAAGACCAAAATTGCATGATCTACGAATCATTTTGTTGATGATCGAAAGTTGTACTTTGGACCCGCCGGTGTATAAAAGACGGGCTCGCACTAGGTGTAGACCTCTTTGTTGAACTCTCATTT